>PNEQ01026206.1:48642-76979 GCA_003012365.1 Medauroidea extradentata | reverse complement strand
TACGTAAACGGTTTTAATCTTCAGGGATAATTGTCATCTATTATGAGGAAAGTAGGTTTATCAGTTTTTACTGGTAACGTCTTGTATTTCAGTATAATCATTTTTGAAACGCTTACATGTCAGTCAAATATAAGTATTCAAGCAGAGAAATTTCACAGCGAGAGTAATTTGTAAATTTTCACATCGACTTCGTCTTTAGTGAACAAACAATGGTTAAGAAGTAGATTTTACCCGTGCATATATTTAAATATTTAATTCTCTGGGTAATTTGTACACAAAGCTACGATAGTTGTATTGAAAAAACGTTTTGTTAGTCCAAAAAAATACAAAATAATACAGTTTGTATTTAAAGGAATGTGTATTTATTTACCAACGGTGTAATTATTTAAGTGTCGGTTATAAAGTGAATGGGTCAGAGTAAATCTCGTGATTTGTGAAGTAATAAATATTTTCCCAAACAAATGAATGTGATTGTACAACTTTCTGTGAAAAGGTTAAATTAATGATTACTACATAATAACAAATTATAAAATTGTGTGGCTAATTATCGAAAAATTTACGGTAGTATAATACAAATTTTCTAACAGTGGAAAGTTACACGAATTATGCAGAGAGTTGCGCGTATTTTTAAATTTCCTTTTTTTTAACACTAGTATCAGACAAAGCATTAATAGGAACGTGTAAAATGTATTAAAGGAAAAATTTGTTTAAAATTTCAGGCCATTATTTAGACGTTAACTCTGATGCACATGGCAAACACACTCGTGTAGTCAGAGAATGGAATATTAGCTGATTCGATGTAGTCCCTTATTTTAAAATCGAATTGAACGTTTAACTTTTAAAAACAATTTATTTGCAAATCAATTGCAAAACTTCTGAAATGTCACCAACCGGTTGACAATTACAACGATTAATGCAACATAATCCACAAGAAGGAAACGATATCTCAAATTACTTCTGTGGCCTAAGAGTCTAGTATTCGAATGATAAATCAAGGAGTGCATTTTCCAGTCCCAACAAGCGCTGAGAAAAAAATTTTGTATTAAGTAAAGCTTTCTATGAGTTCATTAAGAAACACATCAAAGCATAATTTACAACTTGCGAATGTAAATTAAACGAAATGACTGACAAAATTCACTTACTTTGTAGAAGTAATTCTTTGACATTCTATATTTAGTCATCGGAATATGTAATTTGTTACTAGTACGTAGTAGTGGTTAAGTCAAATGGTGATATCTCAGGTAAATATAGTATTTATACTGTGATTCTTTGCAAAACCGCAAAAAAAAAGTTGATGCAAAAATTTAGTTACATTGGAAGAAAAAACACAACCTTATACGCAATGTGAAATATTATACATTTCTTAAAATGCATGCTAGTTTCAATTATAATTAAAAATTCGACGAAATTATGCACAGGGATGTCAAAATTTTTGGGAAGTTGCTGACGCACGCACACGCAAGTGGACATTAACAATTTTATATTAAACTGAGCATAAATTAGCCTAACTAGGTTCGATTCCGCTGGTGTCGGCCCCCGGATTTTCACGTGTGAGAAATGTGCCGCTGACCGGCGGGTTTTTTTCGGGGACCTCCCATTTCCCCCTCCTCAATCAGGTGCTGCTCCATAATCACACCACGTCACCCCTTGCCATCGATAAATATCTAGATGTTGAGTGTTGGTCAAAATCTCTTCTCTTCATTTCACAGCTTTACGCTGAGTTCATGTGTATCATCGGGTTGAATAGTTCACTACACTTTATTAATTTAAAAGTGAAAGCAAACGTTTTTATTTGTCAGCGGGTGTTGGTATGTAAAGTTAACAGTTTTTTTTTAAAGAGTTCGCTAGCACGCTCGCCAACTACTGCAATCACAGGTTGAAACTCGCACGGCGCCAATAATGTGGTAATTGCCTCGCGCGGCGTTGTAAATTGCTCTCAAGTACTGTTGAATTGCCCTTCAACGTGCTCGGATCGATGGCAGGACGCGGGCGTGGCAAATGGACGTCTGACAGCAGCATGTTCCCTGCCAGTCAACAATACAGTTCACACAGAATGCAGGCAAACATTATGTCTGTAGCGACCAACCCACGTTATATTTAGTTGTTCAAGAGTCAGAGAGTAGCTAGATGTTCCTTGCCTGCTAAATATCTTAAGGCGATTTCAATTTTTGGTTGTTGGTGAAGTACAGGGACGAATCAAAAGGGGAGATAGGATGTAACGACAATCGCAAAAAAAAAAAAAAACAACAATGTAAAGGAGCTCTTAAATATGAACGTGCTGTAAAACAAGACAGTTTTAGAAAGACATTGGTTTATTTGTAGGGGAAATTGTAGACATTCACACAAACTCTATCCTGGAACTACCTTGCATTTTTTGTAAGAATTTCGAACTTTGTTCAGCTTTTAGTAGCAATGGTGAGTGCTGAAGTATGAAGCAACTTGGAGTGAAGGCTCGAGTGAAACGGAAAATTCCCGGGTCGGCCTCACCTGAAACCGAACGCTTGGCAGAAGACGAGTGCTCTACCAGCTGCGCCAACAAGGATTGTTACCTTACACTTTTGTACAATTGACTTAATAGAATTCTTCGTTAAGCATTTAGCGAGAAGTCAGTAAAATTAAGTACTTATCTCTTATGATTTATTTTGCCAAAGTTTATACTGAACCTGTTGCTTATATAAGGTTCAGATGTTTGAAATTCTTCTACTTCAACTCGAACGCCGACGTTAACTTCAAGACACAAAGAATATACAGCGTTCGTCTTACACATGCTTCATTCTCCGTGATGACTGAAAAGAACTCAGCCTGAAATACGATTCAAAAAACTTTCTGTGAGCAGCGTGGGTTTCTGTGCCTGCCAAACAGCTTACAACCATTGTTAATCCCATGTTCAAGTTTTTAGTTGTGCTGCTGTGAAAGACATGTACGAGTGAGTCCGAATACCAACACTTGTAGTGCACGTGTTATAAGTGATAATATGCACTATTGATCTTACTGACGGCTTTAAGAACTTAGATATGTATAAGCGTTAATGCGTATGTTCTTTTATAAATTCCAGATTACTGAAGCTTGTCAGTGCATGGGTTAAATATTTTAAGAATAGTTCACTCTATGGTTACGGCAAAGTCTTTTCTATTGCATGCTTGTGCCATGTAATTCTCGTGTGTTAAGCATACAGTTATGTCAAAAAGATTTGGACGCAATGATAAATAACTTACCGACTGAAACATTCACTAAATCACAAAAATATGAACTAGAAGTCGAAGACTGGCAATAAAATGATTCAACTTTCATAATAATAATATTTTTTAAATAATGAGTAGCTATAAATAGAGCCACGATTTTATGGTGAAAAGATTTTTGCAACATTTGGTTTCGATGCGTCATGTGCACGTCTACGGGTCTGCTACATCGCCCGTAATTGGATAATTTTACTCTCACTCGCCTTGGCTAATTACAGACGTAAGGGGTAACAATAATCTTATTCTGATTGGTGCAGTCAAATGAGAAACGTGTCTGAACAAAGACGCGCTGCCAATAACCATGAAGCACAGCTACCAATGTGCTCGAGGGACACTGAAACAAAGTGTGGCAAAAATCTTTTCGCGACAAAATCGTCGCCCTAGCTATAAATGAGATTCCGATAATTTTTTTTACCCGATTTAACGTACAAGACCATATTGTATTAATAACCTATCACAACGCGTGTTAGCAAAAATGCAAAAATTTATTCGAGCTTACGAATTCAGTTTTCCTCTCTACTATTTTGTGCGTTCGAGAAGCGTTAATCTACGTGCATTTATTCTCCGCCAATAGCGGCAGTCGATATAACCATATCACAGTACGTTGACGATGTTTCATTTTCTATATTGTATGGAATTTAATTTATTAAGTTATTTATTAGACTACGGTATTAAAATTTTCCAGTAATGTTTTACGTGTTAAATATTTATTTTGTTAAATTATTTCACATAAGACATTTATTTATCGTTCCATAATTGGTATTTAATTCAATTGTTGAGAGACTATTTAGATACAAACCTCTATATATAAATTGGGACTGAATAAGATTTCACGTCATTATTGCCCTGCTCTTCTAAATAATCAACGTCGAGAATCTGGGCGATCATGTCTTAGAAAACCGAAAAACCGTGCAAAATCAATGACATTATTCCAGTGCATAAAATAAGATTAAACACAAGAAATAAATAATAAACCAATACCTATAAAACATCCTAATTAATCACCACTGGTACCGCATGAAGATGTATGTGGGGGTTTGTGCCACAATAAGTCGAATTAATAGGATGTAGGACTTAATGATATGTAGAGAAGTGGTGATTACAAAACATTCGAAGACCTGTACACAACTAGAGTAAAGGATTATTTTGAATCAAAAAAATAGTACAAAATGTTTGAAAATATTAATACTCTTCAGCAATATAAATCCACTTTATAACAAATTGTCATAGCAAAGAAGTACTGTGATAGTATCTTGCAGTGGACACATCGTGAGAAAAAATTTTTTCAGTGAGATTATTGTTTGTATGCTGTGATTTCTTACTAAATTATTTATTATTATGTTAATAAAGTGCTTAATCAATTGCTTGGTAATTATGTAATCTGTTCACGATAAGAAAACTTTTAACTAGAGTTTAAAACTAAAAAAACTTCTTCTATTTTTAAATTCGTATAAAATATTGCTCTCTTTTAAGTAATTTATGATACGTGTCCAGGTAAATGCCATGTTGATGTCTATTTTATTTGGCCTAGCATTCGTTTGGCGAAAATTATTGTAAAGGAAATACATATTATGTGGAGAAAAGTCGGCAGTAATGTGTCTCAGTTAAGAAATATTTAAATATTAGAATTTAAATATTTTACAGATCTCGTCTGGTAGTGTTCTAATGCAGTCTTGAAGTCTGTAATACGTGCTATGCTGCAGATAGTATGACTTGCACTACAAATGATCTTGGGTTTAATCAAAGGCGGCTTCACTGCGGGAGACAGAAGGAGAGGTCCCAGGTGGTTTTACAACATCATTACAGAATAATGCAGGTTCTCTTCTAGAACTGAATATTCCAGAAGTATGTTCGGCTGCGTCAAGTCTGGGATTCATAACTGGCAACTAGACTGACGAGCATACCACGTTCTTTGAAAGTATTGACCATTTTCGTAGCGGTCGAATGAATTAACAATAAAATCACTAGGATTAGACTAGGTGAGTACCATTTGAAATTTCGCTGAAAGAACACGTGAATGTACGATATTTACCTTATTGATAAAAAATACTTATATTCATAAATAAATGTATTATATGAACTAATATTCATTTTAAACACAACACTTAAATACATATTTTGTATTTCACACACATCATGAACTTCAGTGAGAGGCTGCAGATTTGACAATCATGAGTTCGTGTTTGTTGACGCTAGGATTTGTTCGTGTTTTTTTTTTATTTGGCGAGGAGAAAATAATATACGAGTTTGAAGTACACAAGTGATGTAAGAAGCACACAAATATGCCTATGCACAAATAGTCATGTTAAATTTGGTTGAAATTGCTCAAACTTTGACAACAATAAGCATTAAAATTGCTTTTTTTTAATATGTCAAATGCATACAACCGACAGGCCAAATTCGGTGGTGATCTGTTGCGTAGTTTTGAGATTCAGAAGTGAAATTTTATGTATTTATGTAGTATTTTCAAATATGAGGTATATTTAACACTATAACATACCAACTTTAAAGCATAGATTATTATCTATAGAAGAAACAATTATCTAAATACGACGAAATCTTGTATGGATAATATATAGACATACTATCTTACCAAACGGCTGACATTCAACAATATGCCCAGTAGTATTCAAGCCTGAAAAACTACCAACTTAATTTAACAAACCAATATTCATAACTCTTCTATTATCTACTAAAATTTCGAAGATACAGCCTATTCGATATGAAGTTTGGGTGTTGAAATATTATACCAGTCAATATTTTTTAAATAGGAACCTAGAATGATTAAATGTGACATAAAACCTTAATTTGTTACAGTTGTACTAGTTTCAAAAGTGTTAAGTAATATTTTATCTTTAGAAAAAATTCCAGAAAATTTTATTATACTAAGAAAAAGTGATCAGTTTCAATAGTGTATTTGGCATATACAATTATAATTATTTTTTTGCTGCACAGCAGCTTCAACTGTCGGAAATGATTTAAACATTCATTTTGTGCGGTTGGTACCAAGATCTCAAAAAATTGCTGATGTCACGAGTCCTTTCATTACTAAGCCAAATAGCTTTCCTACTCGGGCCGGTGCGGGCGGCTATGCAAGTCAAAGAAGTCCTGGTTCAGGGATTAGAGAGAGGAGCGAAGGATGCGCTGAGTTCTGTCTGCTGAGTGAAGCAATCTGCGATCAGGTTATTATATTTCTTGCACAATTATCGACGAACTCTACACGCTTGATTAAACTGAGGAGAGCAAGTTCGTAAATAGATGAGACGACAGCAGTCTATGTACTGCACAGTGGCGACGTCACAGTGGTCGTCACGACGACGAAAACAATTTATATCTGCATTACACTCTAAATCTGAATTAGTGAATATTCACTTATTAACGCCGATGGATGGAGCAGTTTCAACAAATTGAATCAGAGAGAAACCACTGTGAAATCGGTGACTATTCACTGATTCCGATAAATAGTGCCAACATTCCACAAGTTAATTAGTAAATGTCCACAGATTTTCCGATAATTTTTCACTGATTTAGTAAGTGAAATCTGTTCTTTGAAAACAACTGGAAGAAACTGTGAATATACACTGATTCACTTGTAAGATGCTGGCACTCTTAAAGGAAATCAGTGAATAATCACTAATTAAACTGCTTCTATTTCCACTGATTAAAATTGTTGAAACTGCTCCATCCATTAGCGTGAATCAGAGAATATTCACTAATTCAGATTTAGAGTGTACAGGCTTCGTTGGTTCCATTCATGCCTTTAACGGAAACTGAAAGTTCATAAGTTCGACTTTATATTCATGCATTTTGGCAGTAGCTGGAATAACATTAAATAAACAAATGAAGTCTTCTAATGAATATTCGTTCATTCTATTTAACAACTACTAGTTTTCAGTGCTACAAAGCGAGACGAATGTAACATGCTCAGGGACGGTTTACGCTACATGTCGTGGCAAATAATTATTTAAAGGACTCGGGACTGTTACCAAGTATAGTGCGTGTTACAATTATGTTTCGAGTTCTCTAAAAAATTCTACTTATTTGTATTTATAGTTAATGAAATACTAGCTGTAATTGACACAGGATAACCAAAATGCTTACGTTTCCATTGACATATAATTTACTGCTCCTTTAAATATATAATGTCGGCAATCACTAGTAACATCTTGTTATCAGTGAACAACTATTAAAATATCACTATTTGTTGATATATAACATGATAAGATTTTGCTCATGACGATTAGCAACGTATGTGTCTGTAAACTGTACGTGATTTTATTGGCCATGTTCACGAAAAAGCGGATATTAATAATTCTTACAATACAAGTTATTAGCAGTTCTCTAGGGAAAACAATAAATGTATTTTCTAGATATTCTTTGACGGTTGGATGGATACATACTTGTCTTCGTTACGGTATTTGTGAAAATCCCAGGAATCAATGCAAATAATTGCTAAGTAATGTTTTTTTATTAAACAAAAAAATGTGCAATGGTTTGGGAATTGTGTTAAAAACATCCACGAATGAATACAGATATATTAGTTCTATATGGAACACTAAGTAATATTTATGTGATTAGTGAAACCAAGATGCTCTCAGTTGATAGCCGCTAACGAAACACGAAAAAAGCAAAACTGGATTGGGTATGTAGTCTTTCTGATATTGTTTTTAATTTAGCGTTGATCTTTGGCAATCAAAATGGAAAAAAGACTCAAGAGTTATGAAAAGTTCACAACTCAAAAACAGTTCACGAATTCAGGGTAAATTATCATAGCATGCAAAGCTGATGCGAAATATACTCTTTTTAAAATTGCTGAGCAACTCAAGGGGAAAAAATCAACACGTATTTAGGTAAAGTGTCGAATTTAATTTTTGGTTAGTAATTTTTATTTAATTTGAACATTGTTTTTCCGATATGATTAATATTTTTCTTAATTATTTTGTTGATGTTAACCAGGTCTGTAAATCACAGGTATGTGTTTTGTTGTCTTTTTGTAAATAAAGTTCTTAGCTTAGAGTAGTTCATTTTTTCATTTTATGTGTTGTTATATTGGCTATAAATTAAGTCTTTGCTCCACACAGTTCCACGTTTTGGTTTGAAGTAACTAGAAAATGAAAAAGGTACGATTGTATTCTATATGAAATTAAACAACTCAATTCTCGTTTACCTTCGTAACTTCCTATTGTTTCAAGGTTTGCAGTTTCTGTTGACAAGTTTTACATATAATATTTTACGTTCTGTATAAATTTAAAACATGCCCTGTTCTTGTATATGGTATTCGCAGATATAGACACGAGAATACACCGTTAGCTTTCATAAAGTAGGGGAGGAGGGCTGGTACGGGTACCGGAAATATTCGGCCAAATAAGGGATCACAAAAATTTAAAAATGCAGAAGTTCGATCAGGGGCGTCATTTAAGGGGAAGGGGCAGGGAGAAAAATGCCCCCCCCCCTGGATTTAGAATTTTCAGTGTATATAATTAATTCTTGTATGTTGTTATTTAAATAATGCTAACTTAATCACATAAAACTGAAGTTTTATTAATAAAGATTCTAATGTATGCATGCTTAATTAATAAAACAGATGAAACAAGGTCACTGTCATCGTAAAAATAAATCTTGCTCCCCACCAAGAAAACCCTGAAATGACGCCCCTGAGTATGATAATGGTACAAATAAGTTAATTTACCACTGCAGTAATGTAAAGCTCATGAATTGCCACTGTTGGCCAGTCAGTTGCTTGCGGCAAGGAAAGAAGGCCATGAAGGTGGTAGAACGTCTAGAAATAAAACTCGAGATCACGATAAATCCTGTAGTAACATTGTAATTCTAAAGTTTTATGCTTTGTGTCAACACTACATGCTAACGCTGCGATGTTTATCTAGCTATGGATCGTTACCAATTTGTTCCACGTTTCCTGTAGGCCTATGGTTGTCTTGACATCAGGGCTGGAATCTCGTCTTGCTAGTATCTCGTATCGACAGTTCGCCGTACCTTGCAGCAGGCAAATTCAGGATCTCTCAAGCAAAACTTGTTTGTTTAAGATGCGTGCTGCAAGGTACGGAAGAAACGTACATAGAGGATATCGGCAATACGCTGGTCAAGTCAAAACAACTGGCCTGACGATTGTTGCGATATCCTGCAACCTTCTTACATAGCCTGTATGCTTCAAATGATAGATCAGCATGTCCGCATGTTATTTTGCCTGTTCGGAGCGGCCACAATCATTTGAGTCATAACCTCCACACGAAAGAAGTTCTAAAAGACATGCAGTCTTCTCATCGATAAATGGCTTGAACGTGCCTTTAAGCGGTGGTTTTTATGGCATGGTAATAAATAAAAAAGTATGAGCTGGACCTGAACACGGCTAAGAAATTTCGCTATAAAAATAAGTTACCCAATTTTTTTTTAAATAACACTCATTCTAGTCATGGTAACAATAACAAGATACACAAAACAGACGGAAATGGAACAGCAAGACATGTGACTACTCTCACACGCTATTCGTAAAAATTCGTCATAAAAGCTAGTGAATACATTTTTAATGACCCTGTTTTCCCGACAGTCTGCGGTACGTTACGACCTAGCTAGGCTGTGTCCTTAAGATGCCTGCCTATCCAGCTTACAGCAGGAGTTTAATTACGGAGCCAACGCTAATGAAACTACTGCTTAAGGAATTAATTTGAAAAGTGACGCTTTTAAAGAAAACATTACTACGATACCGAGAAACATTTTTATTATTGACACTTACAATGTTTAGTTACGGCTTACTTAAAACATAATACTTCACAAAAAAAGTATAAGCGAATAAAATTTTTCCAAAAATACAGGTCTGTCACAGTATTCCTTAAAAAAAATTACATGAATAATGCTATTTATTCAAAGAGTTATAATTGAAATAACTACCCTTAGAACGATAACGTCTTTGACTTTGACATTGGTTCTCTGTCAATTTACGTGGTTTCAAGTATGGTAACTTAGCACTAAATGGCCTCACTGACGACGCATTTAGCCTTGCCTTCAAGCTGTAATCTTCTGTGTCCTGTGCTGAGAGGCGACAGAATTTCGCAATATATCTGATTTTAAATTGTTTGACTCATAATAATCGTGATTTAATTAATCTGGACGCACGGCATCTAAACACTTTGTTGTATGTTGCAAAAAACTTACATATGACACAAAAATTCTGGCACGAAAGGAAATACTAGAACATTTTTAATGTTGCAGAGAATTAGAAATTCTCAACAAATATGTAAAAATTTGGGAAATTTTAGAGGAGCAAAGGAACAAGTATGGGAGATCAAATCCGGATGACACAACAACAACAACATTCGCACATATCCTACACTCACAAGCAATTTTGTTTACTGATGTACTCATTAGTGTACCGTTTCGTGGACACACAGTAGTAAAACTTATTTACAATTTTTTTTCTGGTCTCGAATTGTCCTAAAATGGTGCCGTACGCTTTTATTAATAAGAATATCACAAATTGTTCCACCATTTTCTTAAAGCCAGTTAAGTAGGATAGTAAAATTGTTACGGAACGCACATTATTATTGCCAGGAAGTTTAGTACTTTGCAGCTCTTTAAAAGATCTTTGAATGTTATATGAAGTTAGTCAGCATATGTAAAACTAGCTTGCTCGAAATATTTAATGTAATACTGGCAAACATTAAACAATTATACTCGTTATTAATTGTGTGAAGAAAGAAACATCCGTACAATGAGACGTTAAGGCTTGTCGCGCTTTATTTATTGCAAATTGAACGGTATTTCCCGCAAGAGGCATACAAGATTGGGGTGAAGTCGGAGTCGGCTGCTCTATCCTTAATATACACCAGTCGTCTGGTCGGCTCGAAAAATGATTAAGTGGGTGAAATAAAAATCTTGATGGCTGTAAATGGGACTCAAACACGGATCTTCTCGAATGCTAGTCTAGATGCTACTGTAGTGCTATTTAGATAGAACAATGAGATTAAGTGAGTTGAGACGGATGGAGTAGCGGTTGAAAGCAAGGACTGGCGATACTGTACAGGCTGAGTTGTTAAGAAATGATCATCTGTCGGGACTGAAAACCTGAGGATAAATAACAGCACTAGGCCTAATGTGAAATAGTAGGGTAAGAGATCGCCTCAAAGGTGGATATCTCAAACGTGTAAATGCAAGATACCACTGTTAGCACATATTAACCACTCAACCTGTATATCATTGAGAAAACCTGTCGAGTCCTGACAATATCCGTAATATTACAGGACTACTAACACCGCAGAAGCAAAATTTGTACACATCAGGCGTACTACGGCTGCACGAGCCAGCAACTTGAAGCAACTATCCACAAAAGCCCTCGTCAATCAGCAAATGCAGACGAGCCCACCAGAGTGTGGCCTGACCAATAAGAAATATTCCACAAAACAGTAGTACCCAATCATTAGAAACCCGGGACTTTCGCGAATTAATTCGAGGACAAGTTATATTTTGATTGATCACCACTGTTTATTAAATTAAACTTTTCCTTGAGGAATCTGAACCAACATCAAACCTGCACGAGAATACTCGTTCACTACCACAATACCACTCACTGAAGCAGCAGACAATGAACGAGTAGCTGAGGACAGCGTGTGCACAGGGTTGTAGTATTCATCCGGTAGGTTGTTATACCTGCGGAATTTCCAGAACTCTACCAATAATATACAAAGTTTTTATATGACTACACCTTAAATAAAAAACCGACCGATTACACTTAAATTAAATACTTCATCTCGTCATTTTGCTTCTGTATACCTAGCTATTATGTGGCCACATGCGAAAAGAGAGAGCAGTCCTGCTGAGAATATGCTTCGGACTGCCATTGGTGTAAGGCGATTCAACTTACGGCAACACTAATATGAATATCTGGGTTGCTGTGACGTAATTATCATTACCATGTAAAATCTGTTTCATTTAAACGACTTCCCAGTAGTGTGAGACCCGTCAAACTATTCACTTTGTCCCTCCTTTTTTATCACAGACGCGACTTGACTCCCATACAATTATACTCATTATGACTAATGTAATTGGAAACGAGTTTGAAAACTCTAGGCCTACATTTTGAAATACAGTGTTGTCACATGGGATAAGTTATCTTTATTTCGTGTCCCAATTCAAACGTTTTTAGGTTAGTATTTTAAATCAATCACAACTATAACAAAAATTTTTAAAATGTTTAATTAAGAACGCTCTAGTTCATTGTACATGGGCCATAACCTTCAAATAGGTGTTTCGATATGTCTTACAGCCAACATAAAATCAAAATGTATATTTCGTTAATGTCTTAGTAAGCGTAGTAACTGAAGTTTCATTCTTTATATTTGTTACTTACTAAACATAGGCCTACACGTTTTTCCTGGGAATAATTTTCGTTCTACGATGGTAAAATTATTTTTTTTTTCTGTTAATATTACGGTAAATATGATCTCAGTGGTATAGTGTTAATGTGGAGCAAACTTTCAAAACCAGACATGTCCTCCTTATCTAGCTGTAGAAAAAGTGAATAAACGTAATATTGTATAGCACTAGCTGAGAATAAACATACCCATTTCAATAAGACATATGTTTTTTATGGAGCCTGAGTTCATACTCGTATGTAACACATCTTGTTTATTTAGAAAGGGCATTTTACTCATTTTCGGGATTTTGGACATGTCTGGTTTTGAATGTTGCTTCTCAATGGACGACAATTCAAATGCGATATCCGTACTGATCGAGCGACTTGGATGGTGGTAAAATGCTCGGTTCATATAAAGTGTGGTCCGGGTTGAAATACCGGTCCGGCGACACTGATTTCAGCTCGCCACAGTTCTCAGAATTCACTCAGGCTCTTTCTCACTACGACCAATGGGCAGCGATAGTAGAAAATCGTAGGAATTTTTCGCGCAACCGTTATTTTGCAAAACAGCAGAGCTTTGTGGAATTGGAATATGGTTATGTAGCACAAACATTCAGCAGCTGCTCACCAGAGTTATCACTGGTCCAGTCAGACGGGGACACGCTAATGATGTAAGAAGATCTTACGGGTTGTGAATGTATACAGATTTCATTTATGTATTTTACACGTATTTAATTTCAAAAGTTTTGACTTAATCACTAGCACGGTTTAGTAACATTATTGACTTCTAACGTTTTACACAAATTTTAAATCTCCGCTGCGTTTGCTATGATTAATGAATAGCTGTCAGGAATTCCTAAATTTATTTTTCCTAAGATGGCTACGGAAGAACTGAGTATAGTTTTCATGAAAAATGAACTTCATAAAGTGTATGAAGCTATGCCCTATGCCTTGGCTGTTCCTGTAACGTATTATAGTATATGCAGTGCAACTTACCACACATATACTACTAATACCTCTTATAACTATGTAAATAGTGCAGTGAATGATATGAAAATAGCTAAACCACTTCAGATCTCCAAATGTCCCTATGGATTTCACTGAGCAGGGAATGTAATAATTGCGTACATCTACGTCGAGCGAAAACAACATGTTTGTTGGCGGCATAGCAAGGAGGGTCGTGGGAAGAGTACCGCATGCTCTGTGTCAGTATGTCGGCAGCTTGAGGCGATATTTACAAACAAGAGGTCCCGCCGCAGCTGTGTAGGCTCAGCACCCATGCCTTGCTCGCAAGGCTGTGAGAATATCTTCCATCTGGCGTGTGGCGAGTCACCTTGGAGTAACTACCCGAGTCGCGTTATGGCGCGCCGACTGACTGGAGACGATTTCCGTGTTCGACTGTCAAGGACTAGGGACCCCTGACTTTTCCCAAATGAGTTTTCCACAACTTTGTTTTGATACCTTTTGTGCACATGTGAAGTTCTGCTTTATGGTTAAAACCATTCCGGGTAGTTGTACAGTGATTTAAAAATATTTTTGTCAAAGGAACGTAATTTCTATATTGAAGAATCCTACACAGTTTTATTATAAGTATATAATAATTTGTACATAAAATTTTTCTGGTAGCAATAAACCTCATAGTTATTGAGATGTTTGCACGCAAGCAACCTCAATTTTGTTACGAAAATGTGTCAAAATCAAGCAATTTTTATTTTGCGAATGAAAGGTGCATTATTTTGTAAAACGCTTACATTGAATTGAGCATTATGACAGCTCATGGACTTGAATTTTTCCAAGGCATTCCATTGGAAAAGTTTTGAGTTTCTTGCACCAATGTGAAAAACAAACATCTAGGCTTAAACGCAGTGTGTCTTTGTGCAGAGGGCGTCAATTATTTGACTGTGTATCAGTCAGAACAAGGTAACTGCAAAACTACGCATCTGTGATTAGCGGGTATCAACCCAAGACGTTGCGAGTTAAAAACATCCAAACACACGTGCGTACAAGGCGTTGAAACAAAGTGGTGCGAAAATACTTCGCGAAAATCAGGGTTCGCTAGTAAGGGCATTTCCGGCAAGCGCGTTGGACACACAACAGCATCTACGCCCAAGTCGTTGACTTCGCTTGCAGTCTTTGAGTTGTTGTATCATATGTTCATTACTTCCACACTGAAAAAAATACTTCTCAGTGACCACAAAATATTTTGAAATTATGGACCTTACCAAATATTTTTTGTGGTTACCACTAACATTTTTTGCTGTCCTAACAAAGTTTTACAGTGACTACCAAAAGATTTTGTAACCACTGCAAAGATATTTCGTGAGGTACATATTGACAAAACATTTCCCAGTCACCACAAAACAGTTTTTTTTCTGTGCAGTTATGACGCTATGTTATAATGAAGTAATTAATTAAGATTCCGAAATGATCACTGTCCCTCTGTAGATTTAAATTCCCTGCGACGGAGTTTTACGGTTAAAATATAACAGTGGAAATACCAGAGTTGGCTGTTTTCACTTTCACTATCTGACCATCAAAACCTGCGAGAAGAAGAAAACTACCATCACGTCACGCTATTCTATTCTTTAATGCGATTAGTACGCAGACAAAGTAAACAAGTCTGAAAGTATATACAGCTCTTGGCGGTCTGGATAGACGGAGGTACTAATGCTGCCCAAGTCGATAAAAAACTAATTTCCATATTTTCAGTATATTTTATATTTTTGTGACATTTTATGAAGTACTTGTGCGGGAAAGTGTGAAAAAAGCAACGTAATTAAATAAAGCAAATTATGATATTTTAAATTTTTTAGTTAAAATTTAAGGCTATGGTCTTTCATTTATTTCAAACAATAGCAAATAACTAAAATATTTGTTAACCAATTTTGAAAAAAAATTTGAGACTGTGTACAGTCATACGATACACAAGTTTGGCAGAGCGTTTTTTAAAATATTATACCGTTTGCTAGAAAAAAAATTATTTTGCTTCATTTTGGCCTATATTCACAACAAAATATGTGATATTCAGGGTCAAAAATACAAAATTCAGTTTGGTGTATTGCAACAGAAAAATTCAGATACACTGAGAGAAAGAAATTGTTCACATAACAAAATATATTTGTTTGAGGAATATGTGTTTTACTGAAACATGCGATGTTTCACTTAAAAACGCATTGTTTACAAAAAACATACAAATTTTTTTACCGTAACCAGGTAATATGGTTGAACATATTTGTTTCAGTTAAACCATATTTTGTTGGCATAACCAAGTCGCAGTTTGTTGTCTCAGTCTATATTTGTGGCAATAAACTGAATTTTCACTTGAAACATTCGTTGTTGTTTCTCTCAAACAAATGTAGTTCGGTTAGCGCAAACATTTGTGATCAAACATGTCATTCGGCTCTACCAAATATATACTTGTTTCGCCGTATACGTACTTAACATTTGTTTGCGTGAAAGATGTAATATCATTGTTGTGTTAAACAAACAGTTGTTTGTATAACGTGATCAAGATGTCGGACACGCTGGCAACTTATTCGTTTTGGTTAGTTATGTTTTTGTTTCATTCAATATATGATTTCGTTAAAATGTGGTTATTAATAATAAACAATGTAACAAACGCAACCCATTAATGTTCTATCGGTTTAATAAACACATACCCAAGTTTGTTAACTTTCCCTGATATATCATCATAACCCAACCGTTGTTCAACAGTTGTGGTGGTCTAGTGGTTAAGGTTAATTGACTTCTAATTTTAGGTTTCCGGGTTCAAATCCCACCTCTGCCAAGAAATTTAACTTTGTATAAAAACATGCAGTACATGATTAGAAACGTGAATAGTATCTCCGAAATAGGAAAATCAGCGAATAATTAATTTATATTCTATTTTAAACAACCGGACAATGGCAGGATTGTTACCTAAAACATTCTTATTGTTTCACTCAAACAAATGCAGCTTGGTAAGCACAAACATATTTCACCAAACGTATTATTTAGTTCTACCAAATGTATATTTGTTCTGCCATATATGAACGTACCATTTGTTTGAGGGAAACCAATTATATTTTATAGTACCATTTCTTTTTCTCAGTGTAGAAACTAGATACATAAGTATTTAAAGTGTAAGAATGAATTTTTTGATATATGTATTAATTTTCGTTAAAATAATATTTTCGAAACCACAGCAAAACTAAGGAGCTAGGTATTAAGATGTGTGCTAAATTAAGTTTTAACAAGCATCACATAACGAATGTTAAGGACACCAGCACACGGTGAAAGTAACCATACATTGAACACTGACTGAAAGGCGAGTTAGTTTCTCTTGTTTCTTTATATATTTTAATTATGTACAAGTACCTTTCTTTATATTTATAAAAGTCGTTGTTTGAAGTCTCTAACCTTCCTCCTTGTGTACGGCCCTTACCCTATACAAGTCGTTCACGATAAAGTGAGCACTGTATAACAAGTTATTGCGAAATTTGATCTACGAAAGGAACGACGAATGAACTTCATGTAAAAGTAACGGGTATCCACAATTTAGTTAAGTGACCATTTAGTTGAAACATGTTTTTAACTTCATGTTTTCATTTTCAAATACAGTGAGATGTAGTAAAGTTAAATGTGTAAAAAAAAAACACGAACTATAGTGTATTAAATTAACGGTACAGTTTTGTTAAATGTGAGACATTGTGATTTGTGAAACTTAAACAACTGAGTTATGATGTCAATCCGATATCTGGACAGCATACTCTAATGTGATTTCGACTTGGCGTAACTTTCCACGCAGTTACCCTTGTTTTTCTCCACCTACTTGCCATGTCAAGCGCTCAACACAGTAATCCAAAGGTATGTTGCATTTGTTAAAATTATGTTTGTGGTTTTAATGAATTTGTTCCAAAAAAAATTACGGTAATCCAAAAGCATGTTAAAATTGTTAAAATTACGTTTGTCGATTTTGTGAATTTTTGTCTAAAAAAATTAATACATTAAAAGGTTTTAAACTGTTTGAGAAAATGGAACAGCAGTAACTGCCTGAAATGTTACTTGATTTCCTCTACCAGTGACTAGGGAGGCCCCTTAACAGAATGTTTCTTTTAAAATCTATTAATAAATCTCCCAAAAGTATATTCAATGTTTAGACATGAGAACTACTAAAATAGCACAAATTTGTTCCTTGAAATCCAAATTTTTCTGGGGGAGAACCCCCGGGCTCCCCTCCTTTCATTGAGTGATTAGGGTTCCTCCTCGTATGCAGCCTCACCTATGTCAAAATCCACGAGCCTCGCCTGTTTAGAACCTTTCGTAGAAACTTATTTCGTAATACTACCATTGCGAAAATTTATATAATTTTGAAGTTATAACATTATAACACTCATGATAAATTATGCTGATAAAAAAAATCCAATCGTACGAAATTTTATTCTTGTAACAATTTAAATACAAGTTTTATAATAGTTAAGGTTGGGTATAACTAATTCCTAACTGTTTTTGTATGCAAACCGAACAGTTAAAAATTTTGTAAAATAAAAATTTATAAAAATGGGTTTTAAAATTACTGCGAATATCGTTGTAGAAGATCCTTAAGAAGTATACCGTGCATAAATGTATATGTGTATATACGTGTGTGTATTTGTATTGTGCATATATACGTATGTCTATGTATATAGACACAAATATATAGGATGTTCATGTAATTATGTTACGAATTTTGTGAGCTGAATGCTTGTAAAAATGAGGTAAAATTATATAATGTAATTTTTTGTTGGCGGTAATCTTACGGGAGATATTCGCCATTGAATGTTAACACTGAAAACATTTCTTAAAGTAACCAAAAGAAAATAGAAATAAACTGTGGCGTTCCGGTCGCGTTTAGTAATAACAAGAACAGCAGCTGCGAAAAAAAAAAAAAAAATGGTTTCGAACGCTTTCACCTTCAGTAAAGAATGGAATTACTCGTACTTCCTGCGTATCTCATATTGCCTACTTGTAAGGCGCCACATTTTCTGCGCCCATTTTCTCTAAAACCATTCACTTAAGGGTGTTGCGACAAGGTGATCTCATTTGGTTCATTGGGACGTCCTGCTACAAATTGTGTCATTTAAGGCGGCCGTCTGATTGACGCTCGGACTGCGTGCAGCTTGTTCGGAGTTACATTTTTTTCTCAGAGACCAGTAAACGTGCGGCCACAATGCTTATCTACGAAACGAAAGCACACGTGAGACTACTCGTGAATGTGACTTTCGAGACAGCATGAACATTGAAAGCATTATTTTGAAGCCCTCAAATTTAGATATAATCGGCTTTTTCACGCGGTTGTTTCGTAAGGTATATGTAGGCCTAACGGATTTGTTCGAAATTGAGGTCTGCAAGTACACTGGACTTTGCTACAGTGACGTGTTTAACAAAATGACAGGGTCGCCACTCAAAGTCTCACAGTAAAAACGTTACGGCCGGAACACTGCGCGCGCGTTTACGATTTTGGCCGTACAGGTGATATCACAATACATGTGCCGGCCGACGTCGCTCGTAGCGCCTCATCGATTTTCGCCTCACACACACAAACATACACTTCACCAGGCGGCCGCCTTAATAGCAAGAAAAAAATGGCTTGACCGACACCATTATCTACCAAAGGTAAAAATTATTAGAAACAATTTTTTTTACAGATTACCGTCCTTGATACTATTAAACCGCACCTGGAAATTCAATATTTATTCCTTCCTACTTTTAGTTACTTTAAAACAAATTGATTTTCAATGTCAGATTTCAATCGAGAATTTTTCCCGTAAGATTTGCACCAGCCTAAAGATTGTGTAGCCTAGCTTGACCTAGTTTTTACAAGGTATGATGTCGCAAAGTTTGTAACGTACTTTCGTGAACAGCCGGGACATACACGGTGGTGCAAAACCGCCCGACGAACCCGACAAACTGGACAGAAAGTGTGGCGCTGTGTTAACCTTCCATGTGAGTGAGCGCTGAACACACTAGGACGGTCTGCTGGCAAGGCTCGTAGGACCCCCTCCCTCTTGCGCTGCCACCAGCAGATAAGATTGTGCAGGCTGTGTAACGCTGTTTAACGACCATGCCAGCCTACGCGAGCTTGCAATCTGCTTTTGCAGCTCAACACCACTGTGTCTTGTTCCACTCCCGTGTTCCTGCTCTTTGCTTCAAGCTTCACTCGGTAGAAAAACTTCTGTTGGCCGCTTGGCAGGTCATATTTGGCTTGCCCCAGACCTAGAGATGCGGGAGAATTAAGGGAGACCCAGGTACCCCGCGTATCACGACTCACCTTTGTTTATAAAAGTTCTATTTCAAATATGAGGCAGTCGCGTGAAACCACAACTCAAGCTGTATTGATACCAGTTGTTTAAGGTCATGCTCTCTTATTTCTACTATTTTTTAGCGATAGTAATGTGTACGCCAGAACGCGAACAGGTATCAAAGTCTGTCAGTTTTGTTTAGTATTGTCTTCACTATGTTGGCTGACTTTTTCAAGGCAGTAATTATTATGGTTTTAGCTACATCTGTAATTAACGAAATTATGGTTAGTTGGACTTTTGACAAAAACCGTATAATTTCTTGTTTGAAAAAAAAAAGCTATAACGGCAAAAACCTTTTCAAAGAAAACTGCCTCACAGATATTTGATATCTGCTCTCGCTAAAGTTAAAAAAAAACTGTAGCAAAAACACTAGATGCCTTAATAAATATTACCAAAATGAAAGAATACGTACCGTACTTTTATTGCGTGCAATGAGATGCAAACTGTTAATTTGTAATGTGAAGAGATTTTGGTCAGCACTCAACATCCAGGTCTTAAGCGTTGACGAGGTGTGACATGAGGAGTATATGGATCAGCACCGGAATGTGAAGGGCGGAGGAAAATGGAAGATCTTCGAAAAACCACGCCGACCAACGGCATCGTCCGGCACGATTCCCACATGCGGAAATTCGGGGACCGAACTCGCCGTAACTCGACAGTTCACAAGGAAAATGACAACTATGTGTGTGGTTATATTAATTGAATTTATAGTAAGCTATACTGCACAGTAGGCGCCCAACTTTTGGTCGTCTTTTAACAGAAACTGATGTCTGAAACAAGCTAAAATAAGAACGTGTATGCTGGGCATGGGTGTGATCGTTGTTGCGTTGATTATATGGTTGTTGACGTTTACTGAATTTGACATTGCTGACTTGCTTTTCAGAAACTACGGTACAAGTTACATTGTCCTAAGTACGCGACGCACGAACTCTACAATCTGGGAGTATTTATCTGCCGGAAGCAGCATTTTTCGTCTATTGTATGGTTGTCGCAGATCTATTTGTGAACATTTTGTTGGTAAACTTTCAGTGCTAGATATATTGGACAATAGCCTCTCTTCTTCAATAATACAAAATAAAATCTTCACGCAAGCTTATGGCATCAAATGCGTCAGAAGTAAGAGGACGGTCATCCGTGTTATTTTCATGAAAACTAAACATTTTCTGAAAATTTCTCCTCAGGTAGAAGAGATAATTAGCCTAAAACCGTATACAAAATAACGGTGTATATTTTTAAGTGTTTTATTATATCTATCAAAATAGTTTCGTTGGACTATTAAGTCGCGTCATAAATACGAACTCATTTTTCATAACGATTTACAACCCAAAGTTTGCACTTATGCTATCTACTACTAAATCAGCTTTCACCAAAAAACTAAGTAGGAAAATTGTCGTACAAATTTTTGCGTGCATTTCTATTCATGTAAAGTAATGATTTTATTGGAAATATTTTGTATATTTACCTTTTATTTGAAGGGAAGGGCAAGGTGACATAGCTTGATATGTTGAATAAGTTTTATTATAGATCGTAATATGAGTTAAATTTTATAGATACAAATTTATTTTTGGGTGCCACTCCAGCAAACAAGGAGCATTCAATTCTTACCTTGCCTCCCATACGTAACTTCATCTTATACTATGTGAACAGCAACACAATAGTTGTAATCGGTTTAGTGTTCAAGTTTCGGGTAAGTTGTTTCAATTGTAAGTCAACAACAATAGCTTCCCGTTGCTCATTCTCGTGTCAAGCTCGACACACGTATCGAACGTTTCCAGAGACAAAATAAAAAAACAGTTATATAGAAACCAACTAGGCGGAATATTTTGCGTGTTGAATGATGGATAATCCGCAGTGAGCAGTTACAGAAAAACAGCGTTTATGGGCCTAATGCTAGGGGGTAACAAATTCTGAATATAAAAGTGTTTAGATAATAGTTTTAAATTTGCACCTTAACTCCGAACTACAAAATTGGTGTGTATAAATTATTTCTGACGATATGCATAGTTTGTGTTTATTTAGTAGCATACACTTGTATTATAGAGAACGATAACACCATTTTCAGATTTCTTGGGTGAAAATTTAACCTGGTTCAGGATGAAATCAGACCCTCTAATGTTTTGTGCTGTCTCAGAATACACTCTTAGCAACAGATACAAGTTCACACGTTGATAGTTATTCAGAAGCAAGAAGACTATGTGCGTAAATATACTTCAGGTAATGAGGTTATACATAGTAATAACATCGGGAAGGTTAAATGTCTCCTACTTATTCCTTTAATTGATAAACTTATAATTTCAAAGCAAATTAAATTGCTGATAAAACCAAAGTAATGCATTATACTCCTGAAAAAACAAAACATAGGCAGAAGTGTCTGATCAGCACAATACTATTACACAAGAAATGTTTTTAAAAATAGTATTTATTTATTAAAGATAGAACCAAAATGTATATTGTAAGAAAAATGTGATAGCGCATATATGTGTCCAGATATTAGCTACGCAACAGTGTTTGTTTTGTACGCAAATTACATGTATGTAAGTATAAATGTACAGACTGTGCATTTATTGATCCAGATACCATCAGTTTTTCTTTCTTTCTGCATGTTATGCTCCATAAGAGCGGTGAAACGCAAATAAGTTGTCCGTGAAAAAGTTTATCAAAATTTTAAGAATTCCTAATCGTAATATAATTTACTAACAATGGAAACTTAGACACTGTGACGTCTTTCAACTTATCAATAAGCATTAATCTTCATGATAATCTATGGCCAGTGCGCATCACGGCACATGAACTGAAAATCTTTCTTGACCTGTGAGTCAGGCAAGTCGATTCTCATTGATATTTAGCTGCTGGTCGATACTATCGCTCATGACGTCAAACCAAAACAGATGCTACTTTCGTATTTCCGAGTGATGGCTCTAGTGTAATTGTGTACTCGAACCATAATTTTATTTATAGGTACAGTGTCAATAACTTTGATGATTATTCAAGGACATATTGAAATATGTGTTATGAAACGGTTTTACATACAGGTAACGTCCGGCAATCTATGCACCGATATTAAGCAGAATAGCTTATCTCCGTTTTATTGTTACAAACTGTTGAAACCCTCTTCTTAAAGAAGATGATAGAAAATTTAGGCTTTTTACTGTCTGATAGTCTACTGGATATTTTTAATGTGTAAAATATCCACTGTCCCAAGGAAAAAATAATTAAAATAAATTATGTACACTTTAAAAGTTTTCAATTATAATTGTTAGTTTACATGAAGTGAAGAGGTTTTGGTTAAAACTCAGCAGCGAAGTTTGCAGCGCTGGCAAAGTGTGTCAGTAAAAGAATATTATGAAGCGCAGGAATGAAGGGTGACAGAAATGAGAGATCCCAGAGAAAACCCGCCGATCAACAGCATCGACTGATACTACTCTGACTTGCAAGAAACCTTGGCGACCCGAACGGGAATCGAACCAAGGTGGCGGTTTATGGGGCTCTGAAAGTTGTAATACTGAACTGTTAAACCTTTATTTGTTTCACGTTTCATAAACTTTTCGCATCGTCAGAAATTAATGAAGTTTTAAAAAATATAAATGGATGAATGTTTTGCCTTTTGTAGCGTGTCACTGGTACAATACTGCATATGTCTTTATTCTTGTCAGAAATACCATCTTGTAAATAAAAAAAAAAATACAATTGTTAGGTGCAAAGTGAGAACTGCATCAATTGTAAAAGGAAAGCAGATCAGGTGCACTGACAAAGACGATGGATTGTCTGTTGTGTTCCGCAATTACAAAAGAAGTGTCACTTGAAAATCTACACTTATGCAGATTTAGCTTTTATTCTGCCATCTCCAGTTCGGAGTTCGTTTAGAGCCTTCCAAATAATCCAGTTCTCCTTGTGACCACTTGGAAGGCTTTCCTTCAGCTTCATCCAATTGGAGAGCTGGTAGGTTTTCCTTTCCTAATTTATCTGTGGTGGTTTCGTGTGTCACCTGTAGGTCTATGGATGTACGCATGAATCTTTTGCTGTATTTGAACCTTGATGCAGCTGGAAGGTATCCGAAGAGGGGATGTGCTATGGATGTAGATGTTTGGAGTCTTTCTTTATTCGCTGATACATTTCGACGAATCTCACTAGAAGCAATACCAGCTAAATGTTGGATCTTATCAATAGGTACGGGTTTCACATAGTCAGTGATGATTCTACAATAAAATACTGTTGTAGATATCATAAAGCAGTTAGTTGTTTAGTTTGTCGTACATCTCAAAAATACCGTGGGCATTGTCAAATCAATGAAGATAATTTAAATAATAGTTGTAGCAGACTTGAACAATCGTTTTTACTTTTTATTTCTTTAAGGTTACCTATTGGTAGAGCCACGATTTTATGGCGAAAAGATTTTTGCAACATTTGGTTTCGATGCGTCATGTGCACACCTGCAGCTCTGCTACATCGTCTGTAATTGGATTATATTACTCACACTGGCCTTGGCAAATTATAGACGTACAGACTCACAATAATCTTATTCTGATTGGCGCAGTCAAATGAGAAACGTGTCTGAACATAGACACGCAGCCAATAACCTTGAAACAGAACTGCCGATGTGCACGTGAGTCACTGAAACAAAGTGGGGCAAAAATCTTTTCGCGACAAAATCGTGGCCCTACTAATAATCAAAGGTTTACAGCGCAAACTAACCACTCATAATTTTGAAAGCATACTTTTCTATGCAGTCTGCGAGGCCGCGGTGGCTGAATGGTCAGATCCTTCGACTCCCACCAAGGCAATCCAGATTCGATTCCCGGCGGGGTAGGTCCCTGTATTTTAGCATGTGGGAATCGTGCCGGACGATGCCGTTGGTCGGTGGGTTTTCTGGGGTATCTACCCTATCCCTAGCTCTTTTATTCCGGCGTTGCTCCATACTTACCTCATGTCACCCCTCACAAGTGCTGAAGACCTGTATGTTAAAAGCTAACCCAAAGCTCTCACTCACTCTATGCAGTATGTGACATTCGATAGATTGACTCTACATGAAGTAACACAAATAACGGTCAATGTAGGCAGTTAAGAAGTTCTGACGTAAAGTCAGTCAAGATATTTTTAGATGTTTTATTGATGTACTTAAACATACAGACATGCTAAACTAAACACTGTAGGCGCGTAGTGGTACCATATAATTTTATTGAAATTATAACCTACGTCGAAATACAAAGAAAGGCCATTAGTATAAGTAACATTTTTGTCAAATTCACAAATTCGGAAAGAAAGATTTTATCACTAAACCAGTCCATATTTAATTTGTGAAATGGCCCCTAAAACCAATTTTTTTTGGAGAGGTACAAAGGGATTATTATAGGAGCGAGGTGGATTCGATGTATACAGGATATAACGAATGTTCCAAATTTAAAAAAAAAAATTGTTAATATAATATTAAATACGTAAAATGAACAGAAATGAAGTCAACTGCTACTTATTCAAACACAATAAGGTAACCGAATTCGTTGCCAACGTTATAGGTAACTAGAAGAGTGACGTATTGAATTTAGTAATTAGAAAGTTCATTAAAATTCGCAAAATTGTTAATATCTCATGCAGAGTGAAGAAATACCAATTTTAGTAAATAGTTATTTCCTACTTTGTGGACAAGTATGTTGATATTGTGATACGTGTCTGGCGAACTATTTTGGACGCCGAAATTTTGTAACATTGTTTTGAGAGCGAGAAATTTGCTTTTAATAATTCGTTACGTTGTCAAAATCTTTCCTAAAATAAGTTCGCAAAAATTGTTTTCTATAATAGCTCTTCTTTGGTTTTCGAATTTTAAATTCCTGTGCATTCCATTAAACGTTTTAAGCATTAATTTATTCACCACGCCAGGTTTAAGGCGGTAACTTTTTTTTTTAAAGAAAATGCTTAACTCAAAATAGCGATATATTAGGGACAGCGACCCACAACGTGGCACAGTGACAGGAATTGGCCATGGCCTTTGTTACGGAACCATTCAATAATTCGCCTGGGGGATTTTGGTAAACCGTGAAAAACAAAAATCGTGATGGCCAGACCCGGGAGACGAACCCATGTTCTTCCGAATGGAAGTCCAACAGTTGCGCCACCTTTATCGGTCCTGTTATTGTTGTGTACTAATACATACTGGCTTAAACATCGGTATTAGTGACTATGATCATAGTTAGCTTAATTTACTACGAGTTAACTGCACTATTTCCTAAACACACACATATAGACAAACATGACTATACAGCTGCAAACGATTTCATACATATTACATTTTGTAATCTTTCAAATATTTCAAGGCGTTTTATAAGGGACTTTCTAAAGTAAAACAGAAATTACGACACGTTATTAAAGGTTTTAGACTGTTAATAAGAGAGATAGTTTTTAAATCCACAATATGATGTCATAATTACTTTCCTATTCGTCTCGTTCAATTTAAAATTGATATGGAAATGTGTTGTGATGTCCTAACTGTAAAATAACAAATCTCATTACGTACACTTGGCTCACATTTGTTAAAGCGCTGCAGTTAGTCATGAAATGTTTTTATCTTCGTGTGATTGCTGAACATTTTCGGATGTGTGATTTCATTCCGATACGACTTTCGCAAATGGCGACTGCTACTGATTAGCTGGATAGTCTTGTACAGATCACTGCCTACCCCACAGCTCTGGCGGAAGTAACGATAGTGCATTACTTCATAAATTAAACAAGGTGTGGTCCAGTATATATCAAAACAACATTTTCCTTCTCACTGACGTTTTGTTCATCTCGGTGAGGTTCACAGTACCATAGGGACGTTCCGGCTGTTTTTTTCAGTACCCTGAAAACTGTGAGCAAATACTTATTGTATTCTCATTCCCAAAGAACACTCGAAAACCCCTAGCTATAATTTTTCGACCTCTTTTTTTTTTTTTAATCCTGCAGCAATATTTTCACCTTCTAAATTTACACATTATTTTTGTCAGAAAGGGATATCGTGAAAGGTGACCCATCCCACTTAGTATACATGTTTATTCCTATCCTTGTTCTCACCTAGTCTGCGGGGTAGACAGCGCCTTTAGTAGCAGAGAGAGACTTATTTCTCTTACAAAAGCTTTCATTTTTTTAAAAGTAAATTTATGCCAGATAGCTTTTTCACATTGGTGCAAAACATAAAAAAAAAAAAAAAAATGTTTTTTACCGGGATACTTTGAAATATTTAACACATCAGACTTACAAAGCACAATTCTATGTAGACGTTATGCGAAACAAAGCACAGTTCGTTTGCAAATATATATATATATATGTGTTGCTCTATTTTGGCTTATTTTGTAACCAGATTGGACATAATTTGGGTGCAAGAATTGGTAAAACTATGAGGTAAATTGCTAACAATTAGAAAGCAGAAATAAATTTTCCGGTATTGGACTTAAGTTACCCCGCTTAATTAGCTTATTGCATCGACAAAATGCCATTATATAAGTAAGCGCCAATGTATATGTGTTGTGAGGAGACTGCTGTTATGCAGACCTTGGTGAAGTCGAGATACTTGTCATCTTAGCTATCCGAGAACTGTGGCGATAACATGGATACGGAAAGGTCGCGTCAGGCCATGTATATAGCCTCTTCAAGATAAGGCGACTGTCGACCTTCACGTGGCACCACTGTGTGCTAATGGAAGGTATGGCGGTTGATAGCTAGGACTGTCGGACACATTACTATCTCAAATTGCTGTGAGCTTTTTTGATATACGGCATTACTAACGAATTTTAATGAGTCGCAGACAACCCACAAATAGGCCTATATAACATAACTAAACACGAGGAAACGATCTACAAAAATGTATAAACAAAATCAAGGAAGCCTGAAACGACTATAGTAAATATATGTTTAAATAATTTCGAAATAGGAATATAGTCAGTATGTAACGGAAGCAAAAAAAAAACCGATAAAATAAAGTCAAACAGACGAGTACCAAACAAGGTGCATGTAAAATGGCGAATATAATGAACCAAGGCAACGAGGACGGCAGGAATGAACTCTGCGACAGAAATGGTCGTAAACAAGATATATACCACAAACGATAATATTCCCATCTTCAGGTACACGAGTAATCTGAGGAGCTCCAGCAGACTCCATGTCTGTTCGGCTGTATTTTTTTTGTTTCAATTACAAACTGGCTATATTATTATTTTGGAATAATTTGTTTGTTTGTTCAGTATAGTCATTTATGGCTTCGATTTATTTGTATATTATTTTTATGATAATTTTCTCGTGCTTGGTACTTTTATGTAACTGTGGGTTGTCTGCGACTCAACAACATTATCTAGCAATGTCATATATATATATATATATATATATATATATATATATATATATATATATATATATATATATATATATATATATATATATATATATATA
>PNEQ01026206.1:0-48542 GCA_003012365.1 Medauroidea extradentata | reverse complement strand
TTTACATGTTACCTTATATTACGCGAGGTTTAGCCACGGGTCAGTCATTTACATTCGTAACACTGGTTAACTTCAGGTGTGGTGATTTATGTGAAGAAGTACAGAACAGTTTTTTAGAAAATGGAATCTACTTAACATAAGTGAATATGTATGTAAGAACATCCCAAGATATACACACATCTCTCTCAGGTTTGGTAGAACGGAGACGTTGGTATGAGGAACTTGTCAAGATAGAATCCAAAACACTGAATGCAGCATACAAAGCAGGAACCTTAATAATACATGTAACACAGAACGGCCTAACATACAACGAATATGATATGTAACCTGCTGTAGACACGTTGAATGTCTCTTTAGGTATAGAGTGGCCTGATTTAGACTAGAGACATATTTCTGCTCTCCAGGCATGAATATGTCCGAAATGAGATAAAAACCAGTTTAAATCATTTTCATGAAATTACGTAAATATTTATTTTTTTTGTCATAACTTATCTGTATTTATGACAATTTATATTTTCTCTTAAAATTGTTACTGAAATAAATATGAATCTTTTAATATCTGATTTACATTTATTCTCATTCTCTCCTTTAAAGTTTGATCCCCCCTTCCCTGAGTAACTTTGATAATTAAGTTATTGCAAGTTTAGAGAAGGTATGTTCAATTTAGAAGTTCTGGTTAAGGTATAGCAGTAGTCCACGCTAACTGAAAAGATCTGTGTAACTGGATGTTGGTCATTGCCGAAGCTGAGATAATTGTCAAATTTCTGTCCACGACGTACGCAAGGTTCATATGGCTGAGGTTTGGATATGTAACAGGTTTGCGTAGCATACGTTACCCGTGTACATATATTGAGCCTTATTCCCTTGCTACAAGAGGATACACGTTACCATAATGGCAGATTGGTTCACACAGTACGTCTCGGGATATGGCCCAGGCCCTCGTAAGTGGAATAGGGAGAACGAATCCTATATTGGAAATTGCCGAAGTTTCCGACCAACGTTGGACAACTTACCAACGGAAAATAAAGGTTACAACGAAGACAACGAAATCAAACTTTGCATCTATAATAACACACTTTATTAAAAAAAAAAAAAAAAACAGTACATTTTATATATTATATAGAAAAAGTTAAATGTAATAAGGAAATTATACTACGAAAATGGCAATTCTGAAACGTCTCTCTCCGTTGCTCATGATGCATGATCTGACTTTGGTATTAAGGAAAGATGTAGCCTACTTCGGGCGTCTACTTCTAAAATATGCTCCTCGTTGTTTAACATCTCCAGTGTTAGCTTCACGAATGCGTGACTTATCATGAGCCCATGAATGAATGCCAAAGAAGATTGAGACAAGCATCTGAAGTGATGCCGGCCTTTATAGCGTAGTCAGTTAGGAGCCGGTCTACAAAGCGAGAAGTCAGGTGCTCGAATCCCGGCTCAAGCATGAATGTTGTGTTGTCCCTTCATCTCACTTCATTCTCATCGGCTCAAAAAGACCTCGTTGTTGAAGGGCCGTAGAACACTCTCGCCTCGCATTTCATGTGGCCCCAAACAATAATCCCAGATGTTGGCTAGGTATTGCGAGCGCGAATGCACGGCGAAGTGTCCCGCTCACCCGTACGTTTATCTAAGAACGCAAGCACGGCTATCAATTTGTTCCAATATAGAAACGACTCTTTATCATTTAAGACCGCTGGTATTCATTCGCGTGTCCAATGCACTCTCTTCCGACGTCGCCAAAGACGTTGAGGACGATGAGCGACTGGTGTCAGGGTGAAGAGGAATACAAGAACGTAAACTTATTTCCAGCAATACCGTATTTATATTACGCACTGACATTTTATTCCAAGAGAGCTCAGACTGCATTTGTAGCAACTGTATTGTAAGTCACGACATAAAATGTCATTCATTCCATTGTAATTGTTAACGGAGGGACACCAGCCGGGAAGGACTTACGTTCCACCCCAGCCCATACAGGCGAGGAGAAGAGCTCACGCTCTGCCGTCGCAACCACCTTTGGCTACCAGGCAGTTGGGACTGCTAAACCCCTAAGCAGAACACTACACTGCACCTCCAGCAGTCTACATAAAGATAACAGTTTCTAGCGAGAGAGTCTGAGGCCATCCATCCCTGGATCTCGCCCAAAAGTTTGCTCTCCGACTGAGACCTTCAGCTTAGCCACCTCTTGGTTTAAGTCGAGGGCTATCTTCCCTGTAACCGGGCCTGCTCCCGGGCACTTTCGCAACCAACTCGCCGGCCCTTCGTAGAGGATGTAAGTCACGACAGACCTAAATACCTTCCCATCTAGGTACGATGTGACACAGGTAGGACAAAGCGGCCTGTATGAACCCTCCAACTCCGTCTTCACTGCCGATGGTCTACTGTCATACCACTCCCCGTGTGACACGACCAGAGTGCCCACTACACATGAACTGTTTAAATTGTAATACCAATTCGGATCTAAATATGTTTATTTGTTAGTTATAAATGCATTTTACTAGTGTATCTAATCCTTGCGACGAAAAGTTGTACCAAGAAAACTATTTTCTGTTCCTTGAAATAAAAAAATCCAGGGGCTGCGGCTGACGCAGTGGCCAGATCACTCGCCTCCCACCGAGAAGACCTGGGTTCTATTCCTAGCGGTTTCAGTACCCAGATTTTTGCATGTGGGAATCATGCCGGACGATACCGCTGTTCAGCGGGTTTTCTCGGCGATCTCGCATTTTCCTCGCAGCTTCATTCCTGCGCCGCTCCATGCTCACCTCATGTCATCCCTCACCAGCTGTATGGATCCAAATGTTAAGCGCTGACCAAAATCTCTCACATTTCACTTCATACCGAAAAAAAATTTTGAATATCGCGACGTAAAGCTTCTTTACGGGCTATTTAAAAGGGAACGATTATTATTTCGACTGTAAATTAAGAGTACTTAACATCTCCAGATGTATGGTAGCCCTACTAATTGGCTATGTCTGAGGGTGAATGGTCCTCTATTTCTTAGCTAGTACTGAAGATCTGCACGTAAACTCACTTAAGGTCATGGTCTTTCATTTGGAAACGGTCACTTCTACGACTTCGTCATTTTACCGAACGTTTTTCCTACTCTTCCCCTTACTCCCTCCACCGCGAACAACTCTGCTCGCCTTCTCTAAAAATGTTCTGTCAACTGCCGAGGTCGTAGAACTCCCCTTCACTTGTTACCCTCTACAAAACCATACGCACCGCTTGTTGGCATCCCTTTACCCTGTCCATAAACCATATGTACCGTCTATTGTTGCTTGTGTATCGTTCCTCCCGTTGGCTCCCACGAGACGTGAAGAGTTCGTACACCAGGCATAAAGCTGAAACTCTATTGGCCATAGCATTCAACATTCGTCACCGCCCCGCATAACACCCAGCGTAGTGGGGAGAGGAAAAGAAGTTCTGTCAACTGACGTTGTTGTAGAATTGACATAGCCCCCTTTAATTTATTTTAAACAGTTTCAAATAACTCGAATATTTTGTAACCGCATGTTAAAAAAAGTTGAGACTATGTACAGTCATACGATACACAATTTTGCCAGAGCATTTTTTAAAATAATGTACCGTTTGCTAGCAAAAAAAAGCGTGCTTCATTTTGGCTTATTTTGACAACAAAATATGTGATATTTCAGGGGTAAAAATATAAAAATCCGTTTGGTGTATTGCAACAGGAAAATTCAGACACAAACGATGATCTGTAAGTGTTAAAACTGTAGGAACGAATTTTTCACATATGTATTAATTTGCGTTAAATTTTTTTTTTTTTCGAAACCACTACAAAAAGAGAGAGAGAGAGCGAAGCCTTAAACCACCTTCCTCAAAATAAGCGAACTTTTTGTTTTGTTTTCTAACGTGATGCCCATCCGTATCATTACACCTTGTACGGATTTTTATCTTGCAACAAATAATTTACTTCAAATAGAAACATGTTATGCCATTTTCTCGAAAATGTAGAATGTCAAAGAAAATGCACGAGTCGTACTGGTCTTGTTTTGCAGCGAGAGTTCTGTAAGTGTATATAATACGTGGAGCCATCCGTTGCGTGTTTTCAGGTTTCTGTGCCTTTACACGGACATGAGCGCCAATTATATGACTCGAAATTTCACAACAAATGTTAGAATTCGGCAATATACGCTTTACCAAATACATTCGGTAATTTTCTATTTAATACAGTTTTGAAGCAGACCCGTATGAAACCAATAACAAAATTAACATTACTATAAACTACTTTAAATTGTCTTGCAATTATATCATAAACATGTCCAGTTTTTATTTCGGGAAAATAGGCATATCTTAAAAAAAAGTGTTGACATATTTGAAATTTACCGTTTTTTATTGCCTTGATATATATTTGTACTAGTAACTTATAAGCGGTGTTAAATGTTTGCTAAATGTGGCTTCACCATCAATTGTAAAATTCTTTAGCCTGTTTAGTAAAAATGTAGAAATAAATCAACCGGACCTATTTAATTCGTCAAAATAATGTTGCGCTATATGTATTATTATATTTTAATTAACTATCCTCATGTCATTGCGTGTATCAAATTTCTACTTAAAATTAAAGCTGTAGATCACTGAAACACAAACCAGAATCCTGTATAATTATGCACAATGTATTATTAAAGAACATCGAGAATACACAGAAAATTAATGTACATTCGTGCGTATCAACTGCTGGACTGCAAGACATGGAGATCAACTGGAATAATGTCATCATTATATGAACAGTTTTACAATGGTTAATGGTAGAAAATGTGACGTGAGACATAAAATATTTGTGTTGTTGGTTTTCGAGCAGTTGCAATCGGTGAGTACATTTGTTTGGTACAACTTTACCTCCCTCCATTCTGAATCTTGCAAAAAAATATACGAAGAAAATGTTTCTGGCATACATAATGAGCCGTATTCCCTCGAAGTGAATGCAAGTTTATCCATAAAGTTACATATCACGAACATGCAGAAACATGAAATGATATTTTTACTTATTCATTTCATGCTATGTTATATGGTTTACCTACAACTATTAAGACTAACATTCTAAAATGCAAGGTTGGATATGTCAAAGAAAGTTTTTCCATCCATGACTTACAACCTTTTTAAACAGCAGAGCACCTAAAAACAAACATTATAGGATCATTGGTCCGAATAAAATTTTGTTTCATTGGCCAATTGTTCTGTGAAATATGAAATTGAAGAAAAGCGAATAATCTGAGATGAGTTACAAGTTTTTAATATGCGTTGTTCTGAATTATTTAATCAAAACTACATTATATTTAATTATGCGATAATATTGTCAAGACATGGAAAACTTTATAAACTTCATAATAAAACTATAGAGCTACGTAAAAAGTTTTCAAACTATTTCATTGCAATGTTAATTATATTGGAGCAAGTTCGATTACTGGACTACTAGCCCGGTTTCCGAACATTTGAGATATTCACGCCTGCTCGCTATCACGTGAGAGGAACATTATGAACTGCTCTTACATATTATAAAATGTCGATTCCATTGCGATATGATCTGTGATGAATTCAGGCTCTTAGCATAGGCCCGAATCATTCACTAGTGCGTAATTGGCCTGTTGTCGAACAAAACCAATCAATGCCATACACTTATTGCAAAAAAATGTAACAACTAAATTTACTGCAGACCCAAGGTTAATAATCTAACATCTCGATTATTGTAACGATTGTAAGTGTTGTAGGGTTCCTAGCCGGAAGTACAAAAACCCGAAAGAGGAAGTACCACGAGGAAAAGTGTTCTCCAATTGGATCACAGCTGTAGACCATGCTCCTAATTGGCACCTTTAGTTAATTAAACGGTCACGTTGCATGATTTAGAATACTTAAATGCTATGATTTGGTCCTTAACCGTTACTATATTATTATGTAACGAAAGTGGTTAAATATGAAATATCAGGCCGCTTTCAAATTAATGTCTATTAAAATACACCAAGTAATTTATAACTAAATTACAACATGAAGATGTGTTTCAATGAGTATATGAGTAATTAGTAACGATAGATATGGGGAATCAGTGACACAGTAGACTCGTATTCGGGAACCTTGGTTGATTCCTGACTCAGGCTTGCCACGTCCTGGTGATGGATTTCGTGACCCGCGTTTGGTTATAATAAGAGGTGTCGATGCTCTGTCTCTTACGTGATTAATGTTGGATGATTGGGTTCGTATTAAGTAATGTTGTAGTATGCCCAGCTAGCTCTAACTGAAATAAAAAAAACAGAGGAATTTCTTTTTAAATCGGCCTAAGGGACTCACGCACTGCGGGTTGCGTCACGAGAGGTAGATACTTATAGTTTCTTTCGACGAAAAGAATAGGCGCTTCCTCCGGCGGCTTTTGATCGGTCACGACGTTAATTATGTTGCAGGTACCGGCCGTGATCACCCGAAAAGTCCACACTCCGGTGACCCCGAGCTCGCTGTCCACCGACGAAGATCCCGACACTTGTCCTCCGGAGCTCACACACACCCGGCTCGTCTTAAGACTCCATTGCCTCTCTCTCGCGACTTTTTTCTTAGTGCCTCGCATCTCGCATCTTTGCTCTCCTGGGCGGCGTCCCCTACCCGCCCCCCCCCCCGGACTCATGGTGGCGGGTAGGTTCCCCCGACCAATCAGAGCGATGACCTGGCCCGAACATTGCGTGCGTCCCTTGTGGAAGCTCCGTATTTATTTAAAATCAAATTAAACATGGGCACATTCTCACAGCAATTACAAATAAAACACTTAGCCTAATTACTACTTGCTATCTTCAATTAATATAATTCTAGTTCAAATTACGTACATTACACGGGGTCTGTTGTGGGAGGGGGAAAGGAGAAGAAATGTGTAGGCGAGAGAGAAAGAGAGGGGATTGTATGGCACGGAGAGAGGGGGAGGTCGGGTGCCTCCTTTCTAGGACAGCATGTGGTACGGCCCACGCATCAACTGCTCTATTGTCGCCAGACCGGCGGGCAATTATCACTCTTAAAAACTATAATCATTATACATAAAATTTTCTTAATGTTACTAGCATATTCGAGTCTGTGACATTCTACAGGTTAAAACGATACCAGACACGATACCTCTGTGATAATATTAGTAATAGTCATATTTTCTACTGTTTTTATACTGGCCTATCATAGGATCCCACAGACCCCTCACAATCAATACTGAAGTTAAAATGAATGGCAATATGTTACATATGACAATAAAGGCCCATTCATTACAATCAATCATCATAATTAACCTAAAGTACATTAATTTATATATATATATAAGTATCAATAAAATAAGGCCGTCACAGGCTATCCTGATTAAGGTCTTCCATGGTTTCCTGAAATAGCTTTAGGAGATTGCTGGGATGGTTTCTTAACTATGGTAATGTCTAAATTCTCTCATGTTTCTTGTCTTTGAGTAAAGTTGTGTGAAATTTCCTCTAATGGTATCGGATTCAACTGTAGGCAAGACGTAAGCCCACTTACCTTAGTAATTAGCAATTTAATTTGGTTCTAACAGTAGCGTCATCACTTCATATTTACACTGACACTATACAATATTAAATTTATCAACTACATAATAACTTAATAAGTATGCTAAAGCAGGTCACATGATCATTTAGTTAACGGGTGCTAATTGGAACACGGTCTTAGAAGGAGTGTCCTATGTGGCTGCCTCTGTTAAACGCTACACCAATGAAGCGTATAGTTCGAGACGTTGATGGTTCTCTCCCAGCCCTTGACATGGCTTGGTTTATGAGCGTCAAGTAATGTCATAGTTCGGAGCCCAATGTCCCGTCGTATACGTTTAAGTGTGACGTGATATATCAACTACACGCAGAACACTAAGTGGCTCAAGGAGCTCTTCTCCATCTTATACACTCCTAAAAACGTTCGCCATTCCAGAGTTATTTGAAATTTATTTTGTACTAATATTTTTGTTCAAATTATTAAAAAAAATAATGTTATTACAACTTTGTAGTAAAAACGCAAATTATTTAACATGGAACTATGTCATGCCAGACGATTAGGGCCTTTCTCTTAAAACCAAACTATGTGCCGGTATGTCAGCAAACGAAGGAAAATGTTCCAAAATTGGTTGAGAAATGTTTTATAATCAATTAATTTAAGCATCGAGTATAAAATTAAATACAGAAACAAGATGGTTCGGACACATTTATATAGCTTACGTAGATGATTTTCTCACAATCTGATGCTTTAGATCAAAAGAAAGAAGTGCAAATGCTTTACAAAATATTGCAAAGAAACTATAAAGGACGAATTAAACAAGAAATTATAGGTTCTATCTTCGTTGGCGTGATAAAGTAGTTGTGAGTGTTGCTGTATGATAACGTTAGCAAAAATACCTTCAAACAAGCATGCATTTATTACTTTATGTGTATTGGAAACTCCTAATAACCAAGAATTTTAAGTAACTTCGATTATTCAGATTGCAATATACCCTAAGTATTAAGTAATTAGGAAATAACCTAACTACCCCTCCCGTCGCTAGCAATCTATTCTACATTTACACATACACAATGATCAGTATTTTGTCTTCAGGTTCACACAATACGTTTTAAAGCCAACAAAGGTTCCCCTATTGCTTGTACGTCACGACAGACTGAATAAGTATTGCAATATCAACGTTCTGTGCTACATCTGATCCAGAAGACGATTGTTCATTGAGGTGACGGTTACTATTTACATTGGTTTTGTGAGTGAAACTACCACGTGTTTCCTGCCTTCTGGTAAGGTCACAGTGTAGGGGGAAGAAGGCCGGGATGCGAGAATTATTTTTAAATCCTGAAAGAAAGTATGTACCGAAAAAACGCAAAATAAATTTGATAATAATGTTTTTTTTTCATACAGCCTAATTATTTAAGAAAATATATTATACTTTTATTTGATTATCGACTTTAAAAATTGTCCGTGTTATTAATTAGCCAATATTAATTTATTGCTTAGAAACAACTCAACTACACAGTAAAACCATTTTCAACAAATATATACAGTGGTTTAACAATTTCTAATCCCATCAGGATTTTAAAAATAATACTCACGAAAACAGCCGTTACTTTAATTTAAAACTAACACTATCATTACAGAACAGTTTAGGATTTTTAAAGAACTAACAGCTTCGTCCTAGAAAACATAGTTCCCATCGGATGGGGTTGGTGGCGTTGGTGTTCAGACCATTCGTCACACACCATGGTGACTCGGGTTCCATTCCTGGCGGTGTCGCTCAGAGTGGCGTTGACCAGTGGTTTCCTCTGGTTGCCTTCGTCCCTCTCTGCCACATTTATATTCCATCTCTGCTTCATACTTATCTTACATTCTCTTTACCGTCATTGCTAAGCACTGACCACAATCTACTTCTCTCCCCTTAGCACAGGACACCCGTCATGCGGTCGGAATATTACCCACCTCGGGCTTTACCAGGGCAGCGTTTGAGCTGTCGCCGCTTGCTGTCCCAGCCTTCAGTTAGGATATAGTATCTCTAGGCTTCACATCGAGCGAGGTAACACGTTAGACTCGCTTTCAGGAGGAGCCGGGTTCGATCCCCGGCTACAGTCATCCTGATTTCGGTTTGTTATGGTTTCCTGAAACCGCTCCAGGCGAATGCTGGGACGGTTCCTTGGCAAAGGCCATTACAAACTCCTTTCCCAGTTCCTGCCATTGTGTATAAGTTATGTATAACCGCCTCTAATGACCTCGTTGTCATTCACCTCGCTGTCGACGAGACGTAAAGCCCACATACCTCACCTAGGCTTCACCCAGTATTCGAAGTTGTCTCCTGCTATTCTCTGATCGTCCAATAAAGAGTTATTTCAGCAGGATAAATATGACGGGACTACGAAGTAAACTCATTTCTCGTCTTGGGCCTTTATTTGAGAGCTGATGAAACTTATACTCACTGAAATGTTATGCGTAAGGCTCAGTTTCTGAAGTGATTAACAGCTCATTATGCCTACCTACCCGTTGTATATGCTTTAAAGGTGATTTTTCATTAGAGCTTGTGTTTATAAAACATTTGTAGTTCTTATAGAAAAAGTTAATAGGTATTTTTCGCAATACACATAATAGACAAGTGTTTCTCAAACTTTGAGTTCAGCAATATTTATTCGTAGAAAATTATTTGTTAGTTTCAAGACTTTATTCTACCAGCGCAATCTTGAGATTGAAAACAGACAATGAATAAAAAACGTATGAAACAGTGCAATATACTGTTATTTAAAATATGAAAGGCAATAAATACTAACAAGCTTTCAGTAAAACTAGGTTTGGTGGGACGTTAGCGCCACTTCAGTGGGTATTGATCACCGTCATGTTATGTGTTCTTTTGTGTGTGAATACAAAGACAAAATAAGTGCATGTTCACATAAGCAATGCGATTAAGAAATTCAATAATATGCATTATGTTACCTGTCGTTCCCGCAAAACGTAAAACAAACCGTGTGCTCCAAGATTCTATACAAACAGCCCTGAAATAACATGACGGTGAGCAATACCCACTGAAGTGGCGCTAACGTCCCACCAAACCTAGTTTTACTGAAAGCTTGTCAGTATTTATTGCCTTTCATATTTTAAATAACAGTATATTGCACTGTTTCATACGTTTTTTATTCATTGTCTGTTTTCAATCTCAAGATTGCGCTGGTAGAATAAAGTCTTGAAACTAACAAATAATTTTCTACGAATGAATGCTGAACTCATTAAGCGTTAAAAGACAAAAACATAAATAAGCCTTATTAAAAGCTATAAATTAGAGCGTTTGTAATGAATTAATGTACTAGAGACATAAGTGCTACAGTCCCTTAAGGGCGCTGCCTAACTGGGCGCTCTTGTGTAAGGTGGGGCAGGGATTTACGTGTTAACTTACATCAGGTGGGGTTCAGCCATTATTCAATGTATCGTTTTAGGACGGAAACCGTTTTATTCTCTGAGAAGAAAAAATATTGCTACAGGAATAATAATGTGGGAAAAAGTGTATGAGTACTTGTCATGTGTTTCTCATTGTAAACAAAAATATTTTTTTCATCATCGAATGCAGTGGAATAAAAACAGTACAAAATTATTTTCATGGTTTGGATAGCACCGAAATGAACGGAGAAAGTCATTTGTTGCATACAATGTAATAACAGTTTTGAAAATTTAATGTTATCTTATTTATCTGTCTCTTTGTCAAACATCACAGTTCACGTACATGCTGCAGTCACGAGTATGGCTGTTATCTTGGATGACTCTTAAGGAAACAAAGAATTCGAGGATGCCTTTTACAGATAAGCACTTAATTAATGTTGTAAATAGTAACCTGTTGAAAAATAATGTGTGTAATTTTTTTTCCTTGTTATCACTTACTGATAAAAAAAAACATAACACTGAACCGCCATATAAACGTTAAGCGTACTTTAGTTTTTTTAAACGTTATTTAGCCTATTGTTTAAGATAAGTATGTGAATGTGTTAAAAACTTGCCTTACCCCTTGCGTCTCTCACCACAATCCCATTACTCTTCCCCTGAGGGAGGGTTAGTGCTAGAAAGAGCTAGCAGGACGACACATTTGTTATTCATAGTTGGTAAATAATGGTAGAGCTAACGGTTGTTTGTTCATTTTTCTACGCATGTAGGCTACAGTACACAGAACACACCATATTTTGCTTGACACTATTAGTGACATTTGGTATGCGCAAGGAAAAATTTTACATGTTAAATTATATCAGTTGAGGCTAACACACCTTTTAAAATATCGCTTTCGGACAAAATCCGTTTACTGTGAGAAGAGGAATATATTGGCGCAAGAATAAAAATGAAGATAAAAATTATAAGTAGGCATTTTCAAATGATTTTTTAGCATTAAAATACCTATATGTTCACAATTTTCAGGGTTTTGAAAAATACTAAAATATTGAATGGAAACGTGGGTGGCACCGAGTTGAATAACAAAGTTAGGGTTACCAAATGTATAGGTTCAATAGATTACTAGCAGCATGTCATATATTTTAACATGTAAATCAATATCCTTTTTACCGCTAGAGCTCTTCGCTTCTCAAAATTGTCAGAAGTGTAACTGTTCAGGGTATCACATGGAGATGATGAACCTAGTGAAATCCAAGTAAAGAATGAAATCAACTTAACGTTCATTAAATTATTCGATAAAATTAATTTTGTTCACATTAATAATTTTTAGTCCAAGACAGAAGGACACTAGTCACGTGAACAAAATAAAACTCAATATATACAAGCGATACTTTATTTAAATTTTAACGGTTTTTACGTCCCGTCGACAGCGAGGTCATTAAAGTCGGTTGCACACAACTTCACACACGACAGGAGCTAAGATAGGAGTTGGCCATGGCCTATGTTAAGAGACTTTTCCAGCATTCGCCTAGAGCGATTTCGGGGAACCACGGCATTGTTTGAAGGTGACTCAGCACCGATCCCACCTACTAATTAAAAGAACGCGTGGAATGTGCATCATCCGTCAATTATTGCAACCTGAAATCTTAGTACTATCGAAAGTCAAGGCGTCGGCTTAGCGGTGAGATTTCCAGTCTGTAAACAGCTCTGAATACCTCTCGAAAGCGATTTTTATCATATCAAGTGGGCAGAGACATGATCGCTTGAGAACTAGCGATAAAGAAGACGATGACACGTGTCACGGAAACAGGGACAAAGTCATTCAAAACACTAAACGATAAATATATGACACAGAAACCGTTAACTTGTCTGGTCCAAATAACTTTAATTAATATATTCCATTAACCAATGTAATTAATTCACTGCTGCCAACTTTAAACGTGTGGTTTTTTATGAATAGCATGATCTGAACAGACACTCAACAACCAGCACTAATAAATCTACAGTATAACGCCAAATTAATTTTGCACAGCCAAAGCTGTAAATAACCACACATAAGTTTCATCACAGAAAATGAACAGATGAAATGTTACTAAAACAATTAGGCGAGTGTAAGGAAAACAAAAATGAGCCACACTGTAAAACAGATTTGGTCTTTTTTTTAGTAGTTATTTAGCTAGTGTGACGCATTTATTTGGGGTGATCACGTACGCCGTAATCGAATCTACAATAATACTGAGTCATAAATCGTTCATCAGAGAAGCACTATGCAAATAACATGTTTGTCCATAAAGTTGGTAAAAAATATTTTTACGGTTGCTATTTAATAACAGAGTTTTAGATACATTCAAATTTCAAGAAAGTGTTTTGCAGTAATTTATGTGCCTCTTTCTCAACTGGCCGTCTGTATACTTGCATATTAAAAATATTACAATGTTAAGCGTTTATAGTTATAAGAAATTATTTATTATAATTAGAGATGATGGTATATCGCGAAAATGTTTTGTGTCAACATAGCCTTGAAAACGCTGACACAACGTAGCTGTCTGCAGACCAATAACATGCATTAAATATTAAAATAGCGGCATTCTTAATGGCTCAGTCAAATAGGGCAGTAGCTCCACGTACAAGGAAAAGCCAGTAATCTTTTGACAAGTTGAACGTATGTTGAAGCCTAGCAAATAGTCAAGTTTTCCCGCGATAAACCATCATCTCTAATTATAATTTATTGATTGTTGGTTAAATAGTGGGCGAGGTATTTTAATTGATCAGAAATTACACAGAAGTTGTAATTTTAGCTGCCTCTATCTTACAAATAGCGAAACAGTTGACGCGTTACGAAGTCGTGGTTGTCGAAACGGGTTAAAGTGCTTGACTCCCGCCAAAGCGATTAGGGTTCGATACTCGGCGGAGCCGTGCCGGACGGCGGGTATTCTCGGGCATTTTCCATTCCCCGCGCCTCTACATTCCAGGGCTGCTTCATACCCACCTCATATCATCCCTTACCAGGGACTCGATTCTAAGGTTTTCAGGTTGTTCGTTGTTACTATTCGATATTTGAAATCTCTACAAACAATGACTGGAAAATTACTTTAGGCCATTATAACACTTGCTTAATTTAAGTTAAATGTTTTAATAAATGAGCCAGTTGGGTATCTCGCAGAAGAGGCGAGAGGGTTTAACGGAGTCGATGAGGGTGAAGAAATATCTCGCTGATGTTAGGACGCATATATGTAAAATAAGAATTTATGTAAATTGTTTTTACGAACTATTTTGTGTGCAATGCTTGTTCGCAGTTTTTTTATGTTCCACGAGATTCTTTCTTTTAAATGTTGGTGGCTTCTACTTACTGAAAAGGTACAAAATACAAAAAAATTTCATAAATATTAATTATTCCTAGTAAGGTATATATGACAGAGACGAATTTTGCAATTCAAATCATAATCCTGTCCAACCACCGTCTTTTCATATTATACATGACAGTAGTTTAGAATACAAAACTATCACGCAGATCAGTTTTAGAAAAACGATATGTAACTTCCAGAAATGTATTTTAAGAACATGTTTGCAGTATAATAACATATTTGTAAACCTATTCGAAATTGATAGATACAGAATTGAGACATATATTTAACTTCTTTTTTCTCAATTGTGCTGATGCTGTAGTTACTGCCTTCTTCCTAAGCAGGGCAGAGTAGTCATTTCGAAAAAAAAAAAAAAAAAAAAAAAAAAACATGACTAATATACTTGTTACTTCTCAATTAACGTAAGCGATGTATTACATTTAAGTACATTAATGTGAGTGCATAATTTAACTATATTTAACGTCTAGTCTCAATTATACCTTCTTGAGTACATGTCAAAATATGAACAACCCTATTTTTATCTGTCACCAGTGTAAAAATAAAAATGTGTTGCTCGTTGAAGGCTGTGTACGTCTGTCACCAACGTAAGGCTCTGATTAGCTGAAGCTAACCACGCCACACGCGTTGCTCTACAGTACGGAAAGGTACGTTGTGGAGCGGACGGTTGGAATACTCAACGTCAGTAAAATCTGGTCTACTCATCAAAATTCAATGAGATTTTTTTTGCCGAGTAGATATTTTATCAGCGGACGTTTATTTGTACATATTTATGCGGAAGTATGCTTTACTTTTGAGTAAAAAATTTAAAACTACTGTTAGAAAAATAATTGTTTGAAACCACAAAATCATAAAAAATTTAAAAACTATAATTTTATAATTTTTATCAAGGCCTCTATAAAAACAGAATTTCAAAAATACCCGCGTTTTCATTTGAAAATAATTTTACTATCAGGAAGTCTCTGCGCGAGAGATTTACGGATGCTAAGTAAGAGATACAACAGTATGCACACAAGTAATACACTTTTTAATAAGCGCAGATGTGCGATTACCGTTCCTTACTGAAAGGGAAAAATAATAAATTTGTGCGAATAACTAACAGTGTTGGAAACTTAGAGCATAGATAACTAGAGATAGCTTGGTGCCTTTGTTGTGAAACCTACATCTAGCGATAGGCAAAATATGCGAAAACCGCTACAAAATAATTAATGTTGCGATAATCCTTTGTAAAGATCTTGAGAAATGAGATTCATAGACTATGGAATCTTTTACAATCAATACACAACATATTTAGTTTTATTCATTCTTTAAATGACTGGAAAACGAAAATGCCAAGACAATGTAAACAAAACATGTAAACAAACTCTTATTTTACACAAAATGAACGAGAATAGATGGATGCTGGTAATATGCAACAGCGAATCATTCTGCACATGCTTCTTTAAATGTGAGTGATATTTAAACACAATATGCTCACCGCTATGTAGTAATAATTATGCAACTTGTTTCGCTCGGTGCCCATCAATAGCTGATTATATCTAGGTATCACTTCACAGCTTGGAAAGGGATAGGCAATCAGCTCTCTAGTTGTTATCTATGCTCTAAGGTTGGAAACGAGAACAGTATTTATTTGTAGTCAAGGTTGAAAATGTAATTGAAGTGCAGAGTCTATTGTATTATGAGCTCTATGGAGAAAGAGCAAGAAAAGAGTTGGTTTCTTTTATCCTGATGTGATAATAAATAAGAGAAAGACAAGAATTGTTTTCATTTATCAAAGCAGTGAGTTCCTGGAATAATTTTGATATACGTAACACTAGGGAGGAGGTAAAATCGGGTAGATTTTATCTGGACCCAACAATGGTCAAGTACTGATATTTCCATTTCGACAGCTACAACTATAGTGACGTTTACACTGATTCATGACATTAATATTAACAGAAAACCCCACACGACTGCCACAGAATATCGCCACTTGACCATAATTTCTTCAAGTTCTGTTCACACGTATAATAAATTAAAGTGTCACTTGTGAATAAAAATACAGGTTAAGTGTGTAACTTGTAAATACAAATACAGGTTAAGTGCAAACAACACCATTCTCGTTACAGCTGTTTAATATTTTTGTTCACAGAGGTTTTCTACTGGCTGAAATTCGAAAGCAATGTCGCCAACAGACAGTTCTACAGTAATTTGATTTTGTTTGACATAAAAGTACCTAATGCTAAGTGAGGTGGAATTCTTTCGGAAATATTTTTGTTCTTTAACCCGAGTTTTTTTAAGTTAATTACTGCGTTAAGACTAAAATTTCAATTCTGATACACCTTGGAGTGACCTGACGAATCCAAGTAAAAGCGTTACTATAAACACACCCGGGCGGGTTTGAAGTAGGAATGGAGTGAGATAAACAAGTCCAGCCACCGAGGTGGACAGGAATGTAGAATCCGGATTGAAACATTTACTTTAAACACTCATCCGACTGAACTACACGAAGACGACGCGGTATACGTACTGAATCGTTCGTTCGTTATAGGCTGATGTTATAATAGTCCTAGGCTAGCCATACAAAATTTATAATATTTTAAAAATAGTGGGAAGTGAATAAAAAATCCGAAATAAATAATATTACGAATAAATTCAAACAAAATATGTAATAAATGTTCGCGTCCAGGATTTTAGACAGTCATTTGTACAACAGCTCATTGCTAGGCAGTACGATTTCTCTACACAATATTCAGTCCGGGTTCATTCCATGTTTATATTTCAGTCTGGATTGAAAATTTTAAAAATAAAAGTATTTAATTTTGAATCACTTCAAGCTGGCTCCAGTCCGAAGTTCAGTCCGTGAATTTACGATATACGCACTAAAAGTATTTAGAATGTTTGGGTAAAAATGCGTTATAGAAGCCCATCAAGTGAACAAAACAACCAGTTCAATCATGTAAAAAAAGGAAGTTTAACAAATATCGAAAAATCCCAAAAGTACAGATGGTAGCAGCAAATAATAATCACAGCAGCATTTGTTTCAGACAAACTAATGGAGTACGTTTTGTATGTTAAAGCTCTTATCTTAGTCATCAAGACATTTAGTTATAATATTTTTTACGTCCTTACAGTACAAATGCTGATAAAAACGCAATTAATGTTTTAGTTTAATATTGGCAATAAATATGTTTCGGAAATAAATCTGGTAAAAAAACTGGACAGGCTGCACATAAGAAAATGTATATACTAATAATAATTAAATTGCCACATCGGACATTAGTTTAATCGCTTGAATGACCAATTTAATACAAACTAGCCTAGTAGGATGTTTCGTAAGGAGTTACCGCCACCCATTAGGTTTATTACCTTACATCATTTGGAGATAAAATGCATATGTAGCTATGACGATCGGCAGTTGAACTGCTTCGTCTAGTCATTGAGAAAAATCTAGTTTACCGACAGAGCACATTTAAAAATCTTAATCTATGACAGTTTGACGGGTGTGGTTTTACTGCGACTGTTGATACTCAAGTACAAATAATACGGCTTGATAAAACATCACTATTTCACTTCTACATTTTAATAGTCATTTTCCAAACGTTTTGAATTGCTATAAAATAATGAGAATAGTACCCAAACACATTTCACATTTTTTCGCTACAAATGAATTAAGGAATACATTCGGTGGATGACTTAGTTATTTATGAACCCAATTTATAAAACTTGGCGTGATATAACCTAGTACGATTTCAACATCAAATCTTGTGTCAAATAATTTACTTTGTTCTTCAGTTTAAATGCAATGGCTTTAAGGTAATTAAATATTTATATTGTCAATAAATGAGCCCGGAAGTTTGTAGATTCAAAACAGAAGTGGGTAGCAAGTGGACATTTAGACCTAAACCGATTGTTTATATCCGGAAATATGACATAAATTTGGAAAATTTTGTTGCTGAAATATTCAAACTTAGTGCATAAAACGTCAAAAACTGTGACGTAATCAATTGTGGGGAAATTCGATGAAGAGGTTCAGTAATCTACAAGAGTACACGTTCTCAGTCATTCAGCAAATATGTATTTAAAATAAAACATTAATACACTACATTTTAAAAATATTTAAATGTGAAATAAATTCTCTCATATAAATACTTATAATTTAAATAAATAAACGTGGTGAGCATGCAAAAGATAATATATTCATGAACATTTCGCCTAAGTCACTAACAGTTTATTACACTGCAAATTATTCGAACAATTGCGCGAATTTTCTCAACAACTATTACTCTACTCCTTACTATAATGTAATGTACGTGCTCCACGTTTTTTGTTTTAAATCTAACAAGTATTTTCGTAGGAAAAACAATTTTATGTTTTATACGTTTCAGTCCGTTTTATAAACGCGATATACCATATTTTTCATTTAAATATCTGTCTGCTGTGTGAATTTTGCTGTCAGTTTTAATCAATCAAAAATTGTACTTAAAAATACGAACAGATAGACAACAAAGTGAGTTAATAAATACGTGATAAAATTATGATCTCGCAATACTTTCTCTACCGTCGAAAAAAAAAAAAAAACTGCTGCTGTAGTATAGTAACCAGACCATTCTCGTAACACCAATTTACGCAAGTAAGGAACGTGGTGACTGTTGATTTTCGTTGAATGATTCTCGTCAGCCGTTCTAGTTCCCCCACCTTTGCATTGCGGCATTGTTTCATACTCATCCCATATAATCACTTACAGCGCTTGAAGCCTCGTAGTTAAACCTTGACCAAATCTTTCCACTCCAACTCCTTTGAAAAAGTGAAAAGAACTAAGGATTTTTATATATTTCTGCCTAAAATATGTTAGACCTACATATGCGTTGATCAAAAAACACGAATTCAGAACGTAAACCTATTATATGCTATATTAGGCGAATTTATTTAGCCACCACTCTTATACACAATTTAAAAAAATGTCTCTGGTAAACGGTGAGTTACTTAGCCAACGATGACGCCAGTTATTTCAGGCAATGGATATACGTAAAGGCTACAAAAACTGGAACAGAGAAGGTAAGAACAGAACAAACATCAGGTAATCTCGTTTTATTTGACGCAGCACTGCTGTGAGTAAACTGCAAACCTCTGCTTGCTTCGTCGTGCTCAGCAAAATTTCAGTGCCGCTAGCAGCTAGCTCTCAGAGTAAACGTACAGGGGCAGTAGAGGAGGTCGATGACAAGCGTTTTAATTTGCAATTCATATGCGCCGATGCGTCGTTACAACGTTACAGTCCATTAATTGTGGAGGAAGGTGTCTGTAAACTAGCTAGCCAACACGGGGTGCGTTCCAGCATCAACTTCTCAGAATTCTCCAGCAGCTGCTCTGAATTTAAAGCCTGATTTTTGCTTCCGGAAAGTTTCTTATAACATTTTCTGGGATCTGTGGTGTCTGTTATGGGACACCAACTATCATTTAAGTATTTCAATGCGACTCTCATTTGTTGTGCAGTTCAGTAGTGACCAATCTACAGTTTACTTGTGGCTAAAGCATTTAACCTCGGTCAAGGTAATTATGTGCGTTATGTTGTAATGTGTTAAATTTTGTTTGGGAAGTAAGGAACCGCTACTGATTTGTGTTTGTCTAGAATATATTCGATGTACACTAGTACAGATTTTCATAACGTATTAAGAAAATAACATTTTCTAATGATTAATTATTTGTATAGATTAAAATTTAAAATATAACAATATAAAGGAAAACAATATATAATATAATTCAATATAGTATAACATATAATATAATATAATGTGATGTAATGTAATACAATATAATACACTATAAAGTAATAAAATATAATGTAATATACAATGCATCATAATGTAATGTAACATTGCATAATATATTATGGTTAGGGACCCCTGTTTTTCGCGAAAAGAATTTGGCCCCACTTTGTTTCAGTGCCTTACGTACACATCCGCAATTCTGCTTCATGATTATTGGCAGCGTGTCTATATGAAGAGCCGTATCTCATTTGACTGAGCCAATTACAATAACGTTCCTTCAACATCACGTGTTTGTGATTTGCCGATACAATCTCAAGACTCATGACAGTTAAAATATCCAATCACTGACCACGAAGCAGAACTGCAGTTGTGCACGAAAGACACCGAAACAAAGTGGGGCAAAATTCTTTTCGCGAAAAACAGGGGTCCCTAATTATGGTATAATATAACAACATGTCACATAATATCATATTTAATACCGTATCATTTCATATATTGTAGTTTAATTTAATGGAATATATAAATACATTGTCTATCGTTTGTTTTTCATGTATCATAAATGTAATTTGAATCATCACATTTTTAAAAATGTTATAATATATTTTAGTATTAATGGTAGGTGCACTTTTCAACATCTGTGAGTTGGTGAGCCCGAAAAACTCCATCTGCTGGCATTTAAAAGACAGGGTCGTCATGCTTGTGCGTGGAAGTTGACTGAAGGTAGGCCAACCGACAACGCGAACAAAGCTAAGGTCGATGCGGATTTAAAACGTGTGCACTTTATATCGATTACAAATCAGTTTATTGGTCATATACACGCTCTCTAACCGAACAAGGTCTTGGCAGAAGTTCATGTGAGACTGTAGGGCATAATCGTTCAGGGCGGGTGTTTTAAGGCCACGGGTCTATATTTATTCTATTTTAGTAAGTTTTATTTTTTAAATCCTGAAAGGGTGCTGATATCGCAAAATTGTTACACATAAATGTTGGAAATTGTTTGTACTATGTATCTATTTTTTTTTCTTTCAAACTTAACATTTTTTATAACTTTCGCTAGTTATTGACTGTAATAAAAATTAAATTTAAGTCGCTAATTGACAAAAATTACATAAACTATTATTATTTTTTAAATTTAGGCTAAGTAAATCAAACAATTTTCTAAATTTGTATGTAAGGGTTTTGCGATATTTGCTCCCTTTCAGGATTAAAAAAAAATTGCATAAATACGAACCCGTGGCCTTAATGAACGGTCCCAGCATTTTCCTGGAGTGAATTAAAATTACAAAAATAAAATAAATGCACTAACTTTAGAATTTTAATAATTGTATGGGCAAACCGGTAATCCAACACGTGTCCAGTACCTTCGCAGGGTGGAATTACTCCGGGCAGCTGTTGCATGACATAAAATTTTTTTTTCGCTTTATATTCCATCCATACAAAGCATGAACACAAGTTTTCGAGAGCGCGTCGTAGAAATCAGGCGACAGAGCAGTTGAATTAGCGACAAAGCAACTTGGGAGAAATTCGTGAGACCAAGAGAACCCAGCAGTAGTGTGCAACTTATGGCTGAACAACAATTAAAATAGGTGGTTAAGTGTAAGAGAAGGCGACAATACCTTAACTTCGCCACAATGAAAATAAAGATGATTTATTATTACTATTATTATTATTATTATTATTATTATTATTAATACCATACACACATCAGTTGTCCAGCCGTAATCATTACAATACGCCCTTAATACAGCATAAATATTCAAATCGGACGTTTTTGTTCACTACACAATCTAATTCCGTTTAAAAAAAAAAACGAAGTAATGTTGTATTCGGCGACAGCTAGACTAGTGCTTATGAAATAAAATTTTGGCTATAACAAATTTTCGCTCCGCTATCCTTTTGTTTCAAAGGCGATAAATAAAATAAAGCAATAAGAAAATACTTAAGTCGAACGAGAATCGACCTTCGTGTCCGGATGTTAGAACTTATTTAACTGAATTTGACTATAACTTGGTACTTGAATTCGATAGGATGCGTATAGTTTCTCGCAAAGCAAAGTTTAAAAAATTCGCCATCACTCTATGCGGTTATGCGATGGGGCTAATTATTGCAATTTGTATGCATGACTGTAGCAAGTCCATTGTCGTAACAGTAGTTCATAGTTACGGTTGTTCAAGGGCGCCCATCTTACAGATTGTAAGGGGGGGGGGCAACTAACATATATGTTTGTGTCAACAGGAACGGATATAGTATGTCTATAAATTTGTAGCCGCTGGCATATTTCGAAACACGAAACAGCATACATTATGAAACTTATCAAACTGCAAATAGTTCATTATACGTTTTATTTCAAACAAAATACTAAACTCATTGCGGAACATCTGTTAGGGGGGGGGAGCTTAGGCCCCACCCTGCCCCCCTTATGGGCGCCCTTGCGGTTGTTGGTATGCATATGGTTGTTCCGATCGTTACTAATCTTTTAGAGCATTGGCGACTAATATCAGCTAGAGTACACGACTGTTGACGACGGAGAAACGGATGTAACTTGTACCATTGAATATGTACGTGTATACATATTTGATGCTCGTGTGTAAAACAAATACATAGGTGTACATTCCACGAAATATGAATGATTTCATAATAGAAATATCGTAAGACATCTCATATTTACATACATGTAGGTTTGACCACACATTTAAATTACACTTTTTGTTAAAGTCTTTGGTGTACTAGTCGAATAATAAATAAAATGTTGTAACAGGTTGAAAATATAAAACGTACGCAATGTCTATGAATATTGGCATAATGTGTTATTTTGTACAGAATTCCAATAAATACACAAATATATAAACAAATGAAATATATATTTTCAGATATAACGAAGTCCACTGAGCGTTACCTGGCTGCGCCCAAGGATAACATATAATATATTTATCATACAGTATGCTAATGATGATGGTTGTTCTGCCCGAAGGCAGGTTTACAACCACGGAGGACGCCAGGTCAATACGCTATGTTTAAACTCAATTTTATTTAGCAGTCACTGTCACTTTGTATCAGTCTGGTGTCTCTAATATAAAATTAGTAGAATCATAATTTTTTAAATATATATTTTAAAACCAGAGGTAATTTTATCATCATAAAAAATTTTACGCAAGAGGAAAACCATTTAATTTAATTTTGTTATTATTGTCACTGTCAGTGTTTTTGGACTACTATATTTATCTATAAAATCAATATACTACAACTGATTTGTACGTAGCCTACTCACTATATCAATTTCTTACGTTTTGTGTACATAGTCTTCTGTGCAGACATAGTGACATTGCTGATAAGGCGTCAATAGTCGGCGAGCATTAATCCAAGTGTCGTGTGGTGACGATACCAGCTCGTATTATCTGCAACGTCCACGCACAGTCCATACCCCAACACACAGTACATGTGCTCGCGTGTATACACAACACTGTGACGTCACACTAACAACATATCGACCGCGTGCTCGTTATCTTGTCATGCGATCCCGCGGCATTTTCAAAGCGACAACGCCCCGTTTCAGCGATAAAAACCTTAAAGTAGACGTCTGTGTTAACGCGTGGCCTTCAGCTGCATTATCTGCCTGTCATTTGACTGAATATGAACAAAAACTCCATTATCAAAAACATACACGTATGAAATAATCAGAAGTTGTTCTGCTAATGCTGTTTATTCGCCCGCGCCATACTAAAACAGTTATTTTATTTGTTTGACGTTTTACGTGTCCTCGTAAAGCACAAGACCTTTGTAGAGAAACATGGAGGAAAAAGAATAGGAATTGGCCATGGCTTCTGTTACGGAACTGTCCCAGCATTCTCTTGTTGTGATTTCGGAAAACCCTGGAAAACTGAAATCAGTAAAGCCCGGAGCCGTTGATCGAACTTGGGCACTCCGCAATGCGAGGCGAGTATTTTACCATTGCTTCACCTCACTCGGTCAAGGGGCATGGAAAGATAATATGTCGAGCGAACAATTGGAATTCTCAATCGTCAGTAAAATATAAACTACTCTTTGCCGAGTAGATATTCTATTAGCGGATATATAGAGCACTGGACGGTAATATATTGTACTTTGCTTTCGAGTAAAAAATAAAAAAAATTTATTAAAAAAAAAAGGGATTGAAACCACAAATTCCATAAAAATGGAAAGCGGTAATTTTTATAATTTTAAGTACGATAATATTCAGGACTCTATATTAACCGAATTAAAAAATATATATATTTACCTTTCAATTTTAAAATAATTTTACTCTGCGCGAGAGGTTTACGGATGTTAAAATTATTTTAAAATCAAAACGCAAATATTTTTGAATTTCAGTTATCATTGAGGCCTAGATATTGTCGTACTAAAAATTATAAAAATTACTGATTTCCATTTTTATGGATTTTGTGGTTTTAATCCCTTATTTTTCTAAATACCATTTCAGTTTTTTACTCGAAAGCAAAGCATACTACCCCAGTGCTATATAAATAAACGTCCCCTTATATAATATATACTAGCAAAAAATGCCCATAGAATTATGATGAGTAGATTAGATTTCATCGACAATTGAGTATTTCAGTCGTTCGCTCGACAGCTTACCATTCCATACTCCTATAGGAGTAGAACAAATATTTCGTAACCTGAATCTCACATGAATCAAGTATCAGTTATGTGTCTGTTTACATTTAACATTATTAAAGTCATTTCAGTATGCAGCAATATTTTAGGGCGCATTAGCGGCTCAGAAACGATTGACCTATAAGGACGACCTTGATGCGCATATTAAAGCGCACATCACCGCGAGCTGAACTAGCGTGTGATATTCCCGCCGATCAATTTAACTATGCGACTTCTAGCTGCGTTCTTGTAATTTTATTGGTCGAACGCCTGTAAAAAGTTCAGTGCACGATTCTATCCGAGCTCCGCATACGTCCAGTTAGCATGTTTCGTAGTGAGGTAGTCTGAAAAGGCTGTTTCTGGCCTTCGTCACAGTGTTTTAATGAGCAACGCCATTGTCTGAAGTGTGTTTTCATTTCGTTCAATGTGACAATGGGCACTTCTGGAATAGTTAGGAAAAAACACATTCCCTCGCACATTACAACGTATTTGAAGCGCACGAGGTCGCGTTAACGTTACATAATATAAATAATCGGATATAATTGCAGTCGTAAATATTATGAAAACCACTTAGTCTCATTATGTCAAAATTATTATAATGCAATTACAGACGTCCTGCCAATGAAGGTACTCGTTAATTTTACTTAGGTAAATGATTAGAAATAATAATTAAAATTAAATTGAGCCCATAGTACATAAATAAATACTAAATGCACATATTACAACTAGGAGGAGGCTCGAAGCCAATAAGAAATAATAATAAAAAAATAACAATTCTGCACAAAGGTTTTTTTTCCAACTTTCTGAGCAAAAATTTTTCCCCAGTGACGTATTTCCGAGGCGTATTTTCTGACGCCGTAATTTCGTACATTTAATCGCGGCGGAAGAAGTGACGCTTAACGAATACGGCATTGTGGAATAATGTTTACTCATTAAGTTAACAGTTATCATTATTTAGGGTTGTTTTTTCGATATCGACTGCTATAAATCTATATAATTCCGTTTATACTTTTAAGTGTTTGTTTATCTATCTTGGGCCCTTAAATAAAATCAATCATTATACATGTCAAAATAGCGATTAGAAATCCTATATGTTTTGATATGTTTTGCTAGTTAACTTGTCTTCCACAAACTTATCCGACTGTTTACTTGACAAATATTCCGAATTTGAAAATTCCCACAGAAAGAAAAATAAGAAGTAACAGATAGACCACGAGAGCGCTCGAGGGAAAGAGGAGTAAAGGGATTGTAAAATAGTGAAGAGAGAAAAGATGACAGAATTAAAGGCGACAAACTTTTATGGGAGAGAAGGGGAGACCTCGTTAGGCTAACAATGACGTGCTTATGGAACAACGGCGGAGTCGTAGTTCAATGCAAACTAAAGTAACCCGAGAATACCTGCCAACCAACAACAACGTCCGCCGCATTTCCCACACCGTAAAATCAGTAGCGATTTCGCAAACAGAAACTGTAAGGTAGGGTGTTAACAAGAAGGTGCTTGAAGTAAATGTGATCTGACAAAAAAATTTAAGATTAGTTTATACTTGCTGTTTGAACAGTGTTATAGCGTGTTGCGTTTATCTGTATACACGGGAAATGTCACCATGTGTCCGAATACATTTATTTACGAAAGTAACACAAACGTTAAAACAATGATAAAATAATTTTAATAATACAACACGCCTACTAGATGTATGCATTTTGAGCCCCTTTAAAATGACTACACAAGAATTATAGGCTGCTGTTTTATAGCGAAAACAGGCCTACCATACGAATTACTAAGACTCCAAAGTAGATGCACATGTTGTCCTGTAAAATACAGGATGTCCGGAAATTCACATTACAAACTTCAAGGACTAGTAGAGGGGACAGAGTAGGCAATATTTTGAATAAGAAGCCATTTCCGGAAACGTACTGTTTCCTTGCTACAGCCATTACAATGTGCCGTGTTTTTTTCAACGTCAGAGAAGCACCATGTTGAATGAGGTGTGACGAAATGGTACAGAATTAAGTGGCGTTTGAATCATTACATAAGAATGGCCAATTTATTTGGTAACAATATCAACGTAAGAAAGAAACTTTCATTTATCACACTAACACTTGTGTCAACATACTATGTTTACTCGCAGTTTCCTGTAGCTTTCTTTGTTAACGGTGCCTCTTAGCCTAGGCCATACCAACGCCCGGCCCCCTTGGGCGAGGAGAGAGATCACGCTCTACTACGCAGTGGACTTTAGCTAAGAGTCAGTTGGAACCGCCCGAACCCTTTAGCGGAACACTGAACTGCGCCTCCGTACCACCTTCCAAAGGAAGACAGAAGCTAGCGAGAGAGCCAAGGGCCACCCATCCCTGGTTCTCGCCCACTTACCTGTCCCCCGACTGATATCCTCAGCTCAATCACCTCTTGGTTTGAGTCGGGGCCCATCTTACCCCTAACAGACTCACCAGGCCTGCTCCCGGATACTTTTGCAGCTAACTCGTCGGCCTTTCGCTGAGGAAGGGTCCCATCCAGGCCTGCCCAGCTTATAGGCAACCACCACCACTACGAATCCAACCCATACTAGTCACGGAAGATAACCTTACCGTGGGGCTAACCTGGTCGCCTGTAGTTCTACCTAATGTCCATGGCATTTGTGGGTTTTCCAGCCTGACCGTCAGAGTACTACAGGATCACACAGGGTCTACCTTTCAACGGGGAACCCACCCGGGGGGGGGGCACCCTTACAGCCGCACGGCTCGGGCGTGTGACTTGTTTCCCCAGACCGCATCAGGTTCGTCCATTTCCATTACCCTTGATTTCCCACTAGGAGATCTGGGCTTTTGGGCCCCAACAGCCTGAGCGCTAGGTAGTCTAGTGGTTTCTCCTTGTTGCCATCTATCGGAGAATCCATCAAGGCAGATACCTCTTTCTCAACTCTGAGGAGCCGAGATGCATAGGGCCCGCACGCCAGAGCCTGCGTCGGTTCTAAGATCCGGTGGCGCCACGAGGAGGCTGCAGATTGACTTAGGTGTGAGAGGTTTTTGTGCTGAGGGGTCACGGAAGCGTAAAGCTAGCACCAGAGGCCAAGGAACCCAACCCGGTGTGGTGCCCACCAATACTCACGAGCCCCGGAGCAACGTCAACACCCCTGTGAGTGTGTATGTGGTTACTTACTCCCTTAGGATACTAGAGCGTAGCACCGTTCCGACACCTCAAACAGGGAGATGCACGATCGCTTTGGATTTCTCCAAGGTGAGAACACATCTTAACCACCAACTTGTGTCAACAGTGGGAAAAATACACTTCTGTCTGTCTTCTGTACTGGATGCGTCCCATACGAAACTGCTCATTACAACAAATGTTCGATGTGACGGCCAGCAACATTGTTGCACACATTGTACCGACGAATCATGTTCCGGTACAATCGTTCCTTCACAGCAGGTGTCCCGTTAATCTCTTGTGCAGCGACCATAACTCGTGCCACCAGTTCTTACTTGATCTCGACAGGAGTATCGTACACCACAGTCTTCATACGACCCCACAGGAACTAGTCCAATGGCGTTAAATTCCTGTGATCGTGGGGGCCATACAATAGGACCACCCTCGGCCTATCCATCTCTGCCCGAATCGTCGGCCAAGATGTTCCCGAACGTCATGTGTAAAGTGCGGCTGTGCGCCATCGTGCTGAAACCACAGTTCTTGACGGACATTCAATGACACGTAATCCAAGAACAGGGACAATACACCTTTTAGGAAGATCAAGTAAGCAACCCCCGTTTACCTGGTTGGAAGAAGGTACGGCCCGATCACTTGACGGTGTAGATTGCCTGCCCACACATTGATTGAACATCTGTGTTGGAATCCCCTGACATGCGTCGTATGCGGATTTTCGTCTGCCAAGACATGGCTGTTTCGAGAATGGAATACACACCTCCTCGTGAATGTATATTCGCCGGTGAACAGAACTCTTCATGGAAAGTAGAGCTCATCAATGCAGCGGTGCAGAAACCACGTGCAGAAGTTAACACGTGGTACAAAATCGTTTCGTAGCAACGCCTGTACCCTTTCGGGGTGGTAAGGATGTAGTTGTTGCTTGTGCAGAACGTCCCACAATACACTGGATATCGCTCTATATACAACCGACGAGCTCTTCTTCCATTCCCTTCCACTGTGTCATAAACCAACATCATGTCCGTGTATTCTACAAACGTGTACTGAACCATGTTGATCGGAGACACACAGGCACTTGAATGGGGCTCCAGGCATGATACCACAGCTGGGTAAACGTCACATGCCATCAGGCGATCCTATGCCGTCCTATCCGGTTTCAAAACATCACCGGCACGTCCAACACGTTGTGATGGCTGTAGCGTGGAAACTGTACGTTTCCGGACATGGCTTCCTATTCAAAATATTGTCTACTGAGCCCCTCTACTAGTCCTAGACGTTTGTAATATGTATTTTTGAATAGCTGTATATTGTTCGCAAATAAATTGTTTTGGTCACAGTTTAAAGTTCCATAGAAAATATTGTACCAGTAGTGTGGCCTTATTGATTCCTTGTTTCCGCGCCCAAAAAAAAAAACGGAAAAAAATATATAGTCTATTTTTATTTAACGTTAGTATTACTCTGGCTTGCCTTACACAGCAGCATGCTCCGCACATTGTCCGTCTTTGTTCACTACGTACTCTATGCGATCAGTTAATTAGTGATCTTGCAACAAAACACTGATTTAAAGTCGCATTAATGAACACTCTTTCAGTGTTTACACGCGGGTCTTGAAGACTATTGGGGTACCGGCTCTAAACACTATTTCTTAATCATACTCTACAGGAAAACATCATACACTGTCAGGTTGTGCCTTCTGGGGGCAGATCAAAAGGAAGGAAAAAAATCTGCGCACTATACTCTACTTAAAGAGAGTCCCTTGAGTAATCTCACACTATCGCAGGGTAACAATACGCATAGTGGACTCGACATGTTGGATACTTATAGCTCACAATTTAACTAATCTATGTCACAAATAGTACGCATGAAAGCGTGTTCCCTGTACACATTAGTATTCTCCGTTCACTCTAAGATGAGTTTTAGGATAAACAAAGCATATTATAAGCAAACATGTTCATTGGCTGCCGACCGCCGTGCATTGTGATCTTGCATAGGAAATAGATCGCTGTTATCTGTCGTGTACATATAAATTTACTACTCCATCACTTAATGAGAGAGTTTTATTACCAAATATCTAAAATATACAGACGTTGCAAACACAATCTATGACGCTATATGTTTATTACTGTAATTATGGCTAGCGGACGACATGTCCGTACAGTTGATTCACGAGTTATTTAACGACTGACGAACTGTTAAACGTACGAGTTTCTTGGGACAGTTGCCAATATTTAGAGATGTACGATGCTCTGAAAATACCAAAAGTTTAGATCCTTAATAATTACCACAGTAAGAATAAATCAGAAATATCACAATAAGATATAATGTTTTATTTTTTCGAAGTATTTTTGGACATTAACGCGTCAATGTTGTGGCTACTGCGTATGGTTTTCCGTGTATCCATTTTCCGTTCCAGTTCATCCGAACCAAAATTCCTTGATATATTTCGTTCCGTCCTCGCGTCGGTTTATGTTTACATCGCTTGCGGATAAGGTTATGTGACGCTGGACGTGAACAGAGAAAATGTCTTGCATGGTTTTCGAAACGTGGATATATGTCTTCATTACTAAACAAACTGCGTTGATGTTTATAAGGCAAAAATAAAAATATCGCATAACATTCTTTACAAAAAAAAAAAAAGCTATATGTGTCGTGAATTATCGACAGATTGTTTGGTGATTTATAAAATGTAATTTTTCCAAAAGGAAGTACAAAATAATCCAGGAGGACTTTACAATACGTTTAATCACTCATTTTGTTGACAACTTTTTATCTGCATGTTGTACCAAATTTACGTTACGTTAGTACCAGAATATTTGAATACGATCGTTAGAATGGCTTGATAATTACAATTAAATTTTGAAATATACTGTAATTGCACATTATGTCAATATTTTTATCAAGTTTTTATGTAATTTTTGTTTTCGTATGTCGATAACACGTTCGAAATTTTCACGCAATATTGTTTTAATATATAAGGCGTTGTTGTTTCTAATGATACCAACAGTACACAGTTTTGTCGGTTGGAAATAGTACGTCGCGTCGGCGCGTTACATAAATTGAGCCAATTAGAATCTAGCAAAGTGCAATGGTATTACGTTATTTGTTTACTTCAGAACTCAAGTTAGAGTGAACGGAAAACGGAAAAATAATATTGGAAATGTCACCGTGGATAGACACAGCTGCTTTCACGCAGACCTTATCATCATGCCTCTCCCACACGGTGAACTGAATGTTCTGCTTGTTGATAAATCCCTCTCAAGAACACACAACACTCGTCTCACTACAACTAGTCGTAAATTGAATCGGTCATTTAAGAAGCCCCTCATCCATAAATATATAAAGTTTTCAGAAGCCCAAAACACATTACAAAATTTATAACAAACATCGTTCAAACAGATTTAATATCATCAAGCGGGAATTAAAATAATATTCTATAGGATGGATTTGTGTTTCTCAAATGACTTGCATCATTACAGAGAGGAATGAAATAAACGAAAGTAATTTTGCTACAACAGCAAACAAAATCCATATGTTCTTATATTTCGTGAAGAGGTAAGCAGTTTTGCATTCTACTCTCTATATACACGTGGTCTTACTCGAATGAGTCATTGCTGTACATTTCTTTCTTATAAGCAGAGAGGTGCGGATATTTGGCGTTTTTATGTTTGTTCGCTTCAACTGACGACGAGGAAACGATCCATGTTTTAAAGTCGATTTAGGAAAAAAGTTGACGTGTGGGGTTTCTCAAGTTACCGATTGAAGTGTGCATTGGTCCAGATACAGGCTGGCCAGTACGTAAGTGCTGCACCCGTGCACGATAATTAGGTGTTAGCTGATGACAACACCTGTACCAGGGAAGAACAGACACAAAATATTTGTACCATGCACCAGCAGTGGTTTCCAAACATAGTTCTTTAGACATGTGCCGGAAGCTCTTCTTAACTGATCGCAGCACCTTGTCCATTACACGTCCGACGTGGACAATGAATTTTGTGCAGCGGGCTGTGCCAGATTGCTCAAAACGGTTTTCCACTATTCTTCAACCCAACAAGAATGTATTTTTTGGATTGTTGTTGCAGATCTCTGATACTGAACCTGGAACTCTGTCACTTCAGATGCCAGAGAAAGGCCACAGTTCCTTTCAGCCCCATATGTTTGTAATACAATTTCCGCTCACTATACACGTTCCTGGATAGTGGCAGTTAGATATCATACAGTGTCTACAAATCATTTTAATTGACAACAAATTAAATTTATTACAGAATACAAATGAAAACATAAAATAATTACATTTCAGCTGCTTTCCTTGCAATATCGCAACAAGTGTCTCGATAAATTATTTCCACAAAAGTTGAGGTAAAGGGTACGTTAATTTGTATTACAGGTGAACGAAATTTACAAATTCTACATAATGTTAATAAAACAAATGAGACAAATCAAACACAATGCAATTTTAGAAACATGTAAGTGAAGTGGTAAAGTGCCAAATGTTGCAATATCAAAACCTAAGCATTATTTGCAAAAAAAAAAAAATTATTTACATGCAATAGACCATCTTAAATCACTCATGCGCACTGTAAAAAGAGTCTTTAACAAATAAAATCTTTGGAAATCCAGTTTCTTAAGAAATTCCTTGTAAATAAACAAGGTTTTTTTTAATACACAGTACATGTTTGTTACATTGCAAGGGATAGGCTTGTGGTTGTTCTTGCAACAAGCAAATAAAATACATTTTAAATACTCGTTTTATTTTAATAGTGACACCTAACTTACATATTAAATAACTAAATATTACATTAAATTATTTTGAAAATAACAGTTTCATGGAGGACTCAGATTCGAACCCTCATCCCCGCCCATTGGGTAGGGTTCTACCCGTCTTTCCCCTAGACCACATTCACTTCGGTGCTGTCTAATTCTAGTTTATATATGTACTCAATGTTCAGTGAGTTCAGTGGTAATCTTATTGTATTATTTTTTTATTTTTAAGTATCCACTAGTTATGAAAAAATCACTTTATTCCATAAAAATGCACTACGGAATACGGGATTTTGTATAACTACGTAATTTCCACGAAACTTTTATTATTACACGTTTTTCATGTTATTTTTTCCACAAAGATAATCCTTCTAATTTCATAAACAAATAATTTTATAATGGAAGTTTTTGTACATTTACATAAAATATGTGAAACTACAAAGAAATTTGTTGCAATTATTACAAAATAAATTCAGGGCAGTCGGTATAAGTACAACGAATCCGTTTGTATTGTTACAAACTTTACCTTAGTAACTTTACAAAATAATGATTTTTATAAAGAAAATATATGTACTTTTACAAGGATTTGTAAAAATACAAAAAAAAAAAAAATCTTTGTTAATTTTAAAATTTTTTAGATTGTACTTTGATGCGTGTTTCTGAATTTGGGTTGCTACCAGACAGTTTAAGAAAAATTACTTATTTAATATATTTATCTGTATTGAAGGGCTGTGATTGGCTGAAAGGTACATCTCCCGTAATTATTATTCGTGTAGATAACATACTGTGTGTTACATAAAGTAACGGCGAATGTGAACCTTTTTCAAAAAGAGATAAATGTCTGATTAATTATTCGTAACGTCGAAATTTCGTGCTTTAACTTCGATAAAAGGGATGTCTCTAAAGGAATTCATCTCTTTTATAAAATATTTCCTCGAAAGGTGTTTGATGTCGTCTCCGACACACCTGGGTTTGGCGAATACGTCGATGGAATGGCCACGGCATATTTAACTCCAAGTTATCATTGTTGTGTCAAATGGTTGTCACAGTCTCTGATGACTTCGCTCTCGACGAGATATAAAGACATCTGTCGTTGACTTACCGTAATATTTCTTGCCGAGTCTTCGTCGCCGACAATGGGTGTCACGTGACGGGTAGGTCGCGTGATCTGTCATCGACCGCGAGCACCTCTCCCCTCGAGAATGGACTTTTCCTGGCCATTTCGCAGAAGGTTAAAATTTGTGTGTGATTCCAGGAAATGCTGTCCTAATTCTAAACGTGGCGCAAGAGGGCGATATCCTCCAGGGAGAGTCATCCCCTCTACCTTCCTCCTCCACCATTATACTGTCACCACACCATCATCCTTCCTTTCCCAAACCCCTTCTTCACCCGACAAGACCAGTAGCACCATAAACAAAGATTATCAGTGTAGTGCGGTCCGCACGTAGCTGAAAGTGTCGCTCATGACACATGTATGTTTGTATTTGTGACAGCATGAAGCCAATAAATGATAACTGAAATTATTATATAATGATTGGGCTTACATTATTAAATCAAATACATGTACAAAAATTGTACCCACGCGTTTTAACAAAGCCCATGGATTAGGGACGGTGACAGTCTTTTGTTTAACAATCGTTGCTAAAGCTTCAACATGTCTAAAAATCACAACCATGATGTATAATAATGAATCAAAGACGTTTAAGAGGGAACTACTTGAAACCATTCTATGGGCATGTCTTGAAGAAAAAAAAAACACCCTTCCGCTTCAGAAATTGGCTGGCTGTCGCAGTCTATATTCGGTGATAAGAAATCGCAACTAACAAATGAAATTTAAAGAGCGTGGTACATGGAATCTTCCTTAAAGCCATTTTGAAAGAATAAGATAATGCAGTCCTAGATAACAGATTTTAGCCAAAATTGTGAACAAATGTTTTACCCGAGAGACATATTTCCGTGGCACAATATCTAAATTTCATTCCGGCGTAAGAAATTGCCCAAAACGAGTGTGGCACTCTGCAAAGACATTAGATGATAGGATTCGTGATATAATGTATCTATGATTGCTCTATTTTTAGTTATTTATACTGACGTCAAAATTTTTTAGCATTTAAAATAAGGTGTGTAGAATTACTAAACACTCTTAAGTGTACCGTAGCAAACAGGTTAATTCTAAACTCACCTAAAATTTGTGAATTCCATGCCTAAACTTTAAATAACTTAAACATACATAACCAATTATTGGGTATAGCTTTGATATTACCTGCGTAACAGAATGAATGTACCGTGAACTAATATAAATTAAATTAGTCGCGTATCTGAACGCAGTAGTACAATAGCTGCCTGTTAGCACTGCGCCTGACTACTATTTGCAGGTATCGTTAAAAACTGTTACAGACTCTACAATAATGGTAAAAAATGTGCCATTTAAAATGTATATGTAAGAAGAAAATTTGTTTATATCTTGTTTGAAAAAAAAATACTGCAAAATAAAGCCTTCCATTTAATTTTACATCGCGTTTACAATCAAAATTTAACATTTTTGTTTGCCACAGAAATTTCGTATTTACGTTGTGGGTATTTCAAAAACAATACTTTCCAAAAAAACCAAACTGCTACGTCGTAACAACTGCCATGAAAGAACTGGTTAGTAGTTTTGTTCCCGGTATTTTTATTTTAAGTAAATTTGATTCCGCCATAAATGTTTTACTACAAAACTTAAATTAAAATTTAAAAAAATCCACACAAAATTATTCTTTAAAAAGTTAAAACTAATAGTTTCATACTACTGTTGACCCTTACATACATTGAGGAATCGCGAGGTAAAAAAAAAATAGGTAGTTTAATTAGCAGATTTGAAACAAAATAAATAACCGCAACAAAACGTACGTTATATTGTGTATGCATGTGCCACTTTCAAAAGATAACCCTAAAACTTAAGTTACATTTGAATTCAACTTTGTGATTGACACGTTATTTGGTAGATTTAGTTTTGGTTTGCTTTATTATGTTTCAATTTCGTTAATCTTAAAAAAATTTTCGACGCATTTAAGGGCCAAGAATAATTTGAAACTATTAGGTACTTTATCACTTTTCAAGGAACATTTTGTATGTCAAGTTTTATATGAATTTATATGTAACTTTTAATTTTTAATACTGTACTCTATAATTATAATATACACCAAATTATACGAAATAATATTTATTTTTAAAATGTTTAAATATACTACAGTATTTATCATATAAAATTTATTAATATTATATTACACTATATTTTACAATTTAAATATGAATAAAGATCACAATATGAATAAAGTTTTATGACCAAAAGTATTCACTGTATATAATATTAATACTATGTGTTAGGCTTGTTTTGCCTTACTAGTCATAACGGTGTAAAATGAATGGTATTGTTTTGCTTCAGACACATGTTTGAATCAAGTGGTTTATTTTTTGTAAATGTAACTGTTTAATTTCAGTTAATGTTTGCGTTATCTTTGGAAAAGATGTAACACTAAGAAAATAAACATGTAATTTAAAATTATTGTAGATAGCAGGAGCTTTACATAATTTCTAATAATTCTCATGTTTCTTAATCAACAATGAGGACAGCCATAGACGATGTATAAAATTTATTACAGTGTGCTATGTGTGGAAAGAGTGAGAGTTGGAATAACAGCAAGACAACTGACAGATTTTATTAGGAAAAGAAAGTTGATTCTGTAAATTGGTTTTAGCAGAATTTCAATAACTGAAATGGTAATGTTTTACTATTTAAATAACTTGCAATTGTCTACAAGATTGTAAAATTCTACACGAAAAAGATTCAAGTGAATTCTATAATAATTTATTGGACAAGACATTAAAATTAGTTATGGCTGCTACAGGAGCTTCGATACTCTTCACAACTGTCTGTATCCATCAGCTTGAGACTTCTGTTGAATTAAAACTCCAGTATTCAACTGAGCTGTTGTAGGCCCTACTGACAATTTACTGCTCCAAACTGTTTAAGATAAGATATATATTTTTTACATAAACAACTTGTTACAGAATGAGTATGCCTAGAAGTTTAAAATTTACTAAAACTACTTTTAAGTTGCTCCTGCTACATATTATTAATTTATTCCTCAAAAATTTTGGTTTTTATCATAGCTAGTTTTGGTTTTCTTTGAATAATCAAGTCAAACACAAGTAGTTTGAATAAACTAATGGTAGTTACAGCATGCTTAGGAACTTTATTCGTAATCAGATTAAAGCAGATTTATTTGCATGATAAATTTAATTCTCTTCATGCGGAAAACATTAGCAGTAGTCACATCAGTTAGGCAATCCAGTTTTATTAATACCCACTACTATGCGATCTTCTTATGCCTTACCCTGAGATCATAATTATATACTATATGATTTTAAGAATTAATTATTCAGTGAATGTAATTAAATCTTACTTGCCAATTTTCGAATTTGAATTCCAATACCATTAAATGTTTTGTTGTTAACAATAATGTTAATAACACTACAACCTTTTATAAAATTTACCCGTTAAAGCTTATGTCTGTAATTTGTACGTGCGTGTATATATAACTTAAAGTATTATTTGTTACTATTACATCAGTGCTAAACACTTGGTTGCAAGAAACAACTTTGCAAAATTACAGACAACACGCTTATGTGCGCAGCATTAGGGCCAGGTTATAATATCGTTGCAGGACCATCGGATATACAAACATGTACAGTCGGCCAATCATAAAATGTAGCCTCTCTACAGGCCAGAATTCTAAGTCAACTTCGGGTATGTTCGGCAGCGGCAAGCTTAACTCACGAGCCATGCCACGTCAGTAGGTTCAAATCTGGTGTATCATCGCACGTAATATCATTAATTACATAAATTAAAATAGAAACATCAAATACTTTAAATTATCTAAAAAATACGGACATGTTACACTAAGCATGCCATATTCCTGTAACAGACGTGTCAAAACGTAATATAAAGTTCACGTCCTTGCTACAAACACTTTACACACTAAGCGACGCTTATAAATAGAGATTGTTTCATCCAATGGAAGTAAATAAAGATAATTTATCATTAATTAAATTTCGACAGTTCAATAATATCGCTTGAAAATTTTTAGATATATTTATTATTATTATTATTATTATTATTATTATTATTATTAGGATTAGGATTTTGCCGCTGAATAAAACATGGTGTCAATATAAACGTGTATTGATCAGGAAACCTTATTTAATCGCGAAGTAAATATTTACTGCAATGTTGAAACATATTTCCCATAAACAGGATGATGTATGTTAGCTTCTTTATAATAATTATTAACATGAAGAACGTGTCCTTAAAATAATAATTATCTTTAGAGTTGACTACCAATGTTTAACAATATTGCTTTAGCCATGCATGATATGTCACTTATGTAACAGTTTAACTGAAAACAGATCATAACACGCAATACAACGTAGTCACAGGGTAAAGTATTTGCCTAATTGATACAAAGTAAATTTATCTGAGACTCAACAACAGCAGTTTTTACAATCGCTAGACAATTACAAATCCAATATTTTTTTTAGTCCTTCGTAAGATGTTAATGATGTAAATAATGTTCCCAGCTACTAACAATAATTAATGAATACGAACAAAAGTGAAATGTTTTTGCCAATATTGACGTGCTATGTATAGAAAAAAATGTGAATTGTTATTCAGATGTCAAGTTCACACAGATAAAAAAATGTACAGAGTTTCTAACATATCACCATGCCGTAAACATGTTTATTTTGTCAGTCTGCTGTCGCGTGAAAAGACAAATTAAACTTTTCGAAGTAAATATCTTGAGACATTACGCAATATTTTAAAATTATGGCGTGCAATTTGAAAGTAACATTGTATGAATATTTAAATGTTTCTAAAAATAAGTATGTATTAGCGTAATGGTAACACATTTTTTTGTGTGTTCAAATCCCGATTCTCACAACATTTTTTATCCCCTCTGTCTTTCATTATACTTTTTGAAACTATGCTATGATATATGTTTTTTTTAATTCTAAAACATTCATTTAGTCACACAAATAATGAACATCAACATTTTACTGGCAGTTCCATGGTGTTCGTGGAAAATCGGTTCTTAGGAAAATGACTGCTCATAAACATAGAAAGATTTGTGATACCAGAACAATTGCTAATTGTTTTATACTTTAAAAAAAAATCCACTGGGTAAAAATACAGTGAGCATCAAATCACTGAAAGACAGACGCGTAACTGACAGAATTAGTGGTATTGTTATTTAATTAAATGTAATAGGTTTTTTTCTTACCTGCAATAACAATAATAAATGTATGGGTTTCATTTTATTATTGTGTTAATTTTAATGTTTGAATAGTATTTTTATGCTTGTGAACGCAGGCTGAAGTGATCCTGCATGAGTATGTTTGTTCTAGCAATGTTAACCGTCTGTGCCTTTGTGATATGATTTGTGTGATCAACAACGTAACAAAAAATAAATGGTTTACTCGACGAAGATTTGGACCAGCTGTTTGCCAGCAATTCTTTGGGAATTCATTAAATTGTTGCAATTTACATTAACAACTTCTCGTTGCCGAAGATACCTCGAGTGTGTAGCCCGTAGAGGTGTGACAGCGAGCATTGCAAATCATGAATCCACATGCAATCCTAGAATGAAATCAACTTAAGATTGATTTACTCATACATTTTTATGAAACGTAGTTGAATATTCATTGCAAAATTATGGACCGTTAGAGTTTGAAGTTTTTTTTTATGCCCAGTAAGTGTATATAGCAAAGGGCAAGCAAAGGTTTGATGGGAAATTTATGAGAGATAACAGTAAATTATACGCCAATTAAAAATAATAGATTTTAAATATATTGGAATTGTCAAATAATGTAGTATACTTACTTCCCAATATTTTTTCGAACTGGCATTAACTTCAACAAGGAACGGTGTAACAATTTGTGAATGTTTTAAACGACGCCGTGTTTTCCCAAGACGTATTTTGCCTACACGATGCTTTGAAGCCCAGCGCCGGCAACTTATCTCTGTGAGTCATTCATTGTTGACCATATTATCTTATGATCTAGTTCATACCAACGTCTGGTACTTGAAATATTCCCATACACAAATAATTGTCATCATTCAACAATTTTCATGTCCAAAAAATGCATATTAGTAACTTAAATAAGAAACGTGAATTATTTGACTGATATAAAATTTGTGCTAATGCTCTTCACTCGAAATTGCGAAGACACGTGAGGAATTTTGGAGTCAAATAAACATCAACCACCGCTCTTCTTACTAATGTGTGGCCTTGACACGTGATATCAAATAAATGTAATGTGTTGTAGCATTACGTGTATGGGAGACTGACAAATCTGCGGCGTACTAACACAACTTGTTGACAGTTTTTTCTTTTCACGTATGTAACCATCGTTGATTTGATTAAAACAGTCATTAAAAGGGGACAACTATAACTCTGCAGATAGTAATTGTGTAAGTAACTATCTAGTAATTATATAATATATACAAAACTATTTCATATTACGCTATGTATAATGTATTTGCCAAAAAAGTTGTTTAAAAATTCGTCAGTGGAAAATTAAAACTCACAACGTCTACATACTGACACAGAACATTGTCATAGAAATAATTGAAACTTTGTTGGAACTGTTCCGTTACGCTCGTAGGCTCTTTTTTCAACCCGATGTTTACCGGATCATTACATCGTGCTTTTTCGGCCGAGCTTCTTAGTCGAATTGCAGACATTGCACACTTTTATCGTTAAGGATTGTGGTCATGGCGCACAGCACACTGTCAACGCTAGAGCGTGCTGTGGCTCTAGTAGAAGGAGGTGACTTTTCTACTAGCCAGGCAGGTGCTAGGTATGATGTTTCGGCTCGTACTGCACAGAGATGGATTAGCCAGTATCAAGAAACAGGTCAAATTGGTCGACGTCAGGGAACTGGACTGAAGTGTGTCCACTCGAGAGGAGGACAAGATACTAATTAATTGTTCACGAAGGAATACGTTCCTGAATTCCTTTCAGCTGAAATGGACGACTGATTATCCCGGTTGTACGGAAACAATTCGGAAAATATTAACTGCAGCTGGACTGAAACCCCACGGAGCTGCTGTAAAGGAATTACTATCCGAGGATCACAAAATCTACCGACTTACATTTGCTGAGTTAAATGTCGGTCGCGACTGTAGTAACGTGTTTTTTTTTTCGACAAGTCGACGTTCAGTTCGGCTAATAATGGCCCAGTTTTACTTTACAGACCTCAAGGAATGCGGCATGATCCAAATTATATTTCCTATTGTCGCCGCACTTGACTAGTTTCTGTATCATGCTGGGGTTGGATGTAATCATATGGGGCTGGTGTTCTCCAACGGATAGCAGGAAGACTTAACAGTGACAAGTACATCCATTTAATGCGCAATGTCATGGTACCAAGTGTCAGGATACAGTATCCAAAACGGGTTATCCTATTCCAACATGATTTATCACCGGTACACACATGACACAAGCCATAGAGTTCAGGAATGATTTTCGAGACATGCGGACATAAACGATCTTACATGGCCACCTCGATCACCAGACATGAACCCCATTGAAAATATGTGGGCAGAAATGAAACGTACAATGGCAGTTAGTTGGCCACTTCCCCTTTCGTGGAATTATATGTGCATTCCTTTGTTTTCAAGTTGACTAAAGCAATCTTTGGTTTGTTCTCTGTATCTGTGATTCTGTTTGCATGTTCAGGTTTTCTGTGAGACGCCATCAGTTGCAATGGCATACGTCCACACTTGTTCTTCAATAATCAAGAATACCTCACGAATAATGGACATTTGTAGCAATTTGCTGGTTTACATTAAAGAAATTGTATAGCTTCAACGTCACTACATGCACAAATAATAATAGTAGGTAGTTAATAAAAGTGATATTGAAATTAATAATAAATTTTCAATAAATCGTAATTATTAAACTCTGGTAGCTGACTCTAACGATAATTATTATTTTAAGGACACGGTCTTCATGTTAATAATTATTCTAAAGTAGCTCACACAAAACGATCCTGTTATGGGAAAAATGTTTCAGCATTGCAGTAAATATTTACTTCACGATTAAATCAGGAGTCCTGATCAATAAACGTTTATGTTGACCCCATGTTTATTAAATTTTCAGCTGCTAAAACCTACTACTAATAATAACGATTATAATTTTTTCAAGCGAAATTATTGAATTGTCTAACGTTTTTCGCAAGTGCAATCTGTTCCCGTGCAAACAATACAATATTTATTTTTGCAGTGGCCCTAAGTAAAACAAAACACTGCACTTAATGTGAAACTAAATGGCGTAAAACGAGCATACACATTAGAAATTTTGTTTCTCGTTAATTTTATTAATGATAATTGCTTTTTATTTGCTTCCGTTAGATAAAACGAGTTTCTTAAAGTGTAAAGTGTTTGTAGTAGGCACGCGAACTCTAAATAACTTTTTTGACTAGTCTGTTGACAGGAACGTGGCATGCTTAGTGTGACGTGTCTGTATTTTGTTTACCTAATTTAAAGTGTTTATAATGTTTCTTTTTTACTTTATGTGATTAATTATATTACCTACAATGATATACGAAATAAAATTAATAATTTTTAATTTTTGGACCGAGATTTGAACCTACGGACGTCGAATGGCTCGTGAGGATCGATAGAACTTGTTGCGATTTCGATGAGCGAAGCTTGCCACTGCCGAACATACCCAAAGTGGGACTTGGAAAGAATTCTGGCCTGTAGAGAGGCGACATTTTATGATTGGCCGACTGTACCAACATTCAAGTTGATTGAATGAATAAAAAATACTGAAGAAAGTATTAGTTTGCCCAGCAATGAATAAACATTAATATCATGTGCAACCAAAGAGAAATGAGGATATCCTCAGTACATAATTCTATATATATATATATATATATATATATATATATATATATATATATATAAATGAAATCTGACTGATTGACTGACTGACTGACATATCAAACTGCAGCCCAAACCACTGGACCTAGAATCGTGAAATTTTTTGTGGGGGTTCCCTTCAGGTCGTAGGCGAGCACTAAGAAGGGATTTTTCGAAATTCGACTTCTAAGGGGGTGAAAATTGGTGAAACGTGTTTCCGAAGAAACGTCGATAGAGCTCGAACCCGACGGCCTATAATCGTGATTTGTACTTTAATAGGACACTCGTAAAATGCATATTAGCCCATTTAAAGATTTTTGGAAGTTAAATATTTAAGGGGGTGAAAAGACCTTAAATGTGTTTCCAATAAACTATCGATATCTATCGAACACTTGGGGGAGAGAGTTGATATTAACTTCAAAATATTACTTACGTAAATACCCAAAAAGCAGTTTTAGGTTTTTTTGAAATTCGATTCCCAGGCAGTAAAAAGGGGCAAAATGTGTTTTTAATGAATCGTCTATATCTTTGAAACACAATTGGCTATCGTCGTGATTATAACTTTAATTGGTTACTTTTACAAATGTCTATGACAGGACTCAAAGACGTTTCGAAATTTTTTATTTAAAGAGGTGTAAATACGTGAAATGTGTTTTCGATTATCCTTCCATATCTATCGAATCAATCGAGATATCGAAGTGCTCTTTGCTTTAAATTGGTGCTTTTGTAAATATCTCAAGTACCATTTAAAATATATTTTCCGAATTCGGCCCTAAACTGGTTAAAAAAGGGGCAATATGCGATTTCGACTCACATTCGATATATATCGATCCCATAGATTTGTATATAGCGACGAGATTTTTGTTTAGGATTGATGCTTACTCAAATACCTAAAAAGTAATTTCAGGAATTTTCGAAATTCGCCACCTAAAGACGGGAAAAGGGATGAAAAGTGGTGAAAAGCGTTTTCAATTAATCTTCTATATATCTTGAACCCAGCGGGCTAATGTTGTGTTTTTTACGTCCACGAGATACCAATAAAGTATTCTAAAACGTGATTCAAGGGTTTTTCGAAATTTACTCTCTTAAGTGCTGAAAAGACCTCGAATACGTTTTAGATAAATCCTAGATATCTATCGAACCCGTCGAGATATACAATTAATTTTTGCTTCAGGATGATGATTACAGAAATTATCGCAAAACTATTTTCAGATTTTTCGAAATTCGATTTCTCAATACTGTGCAGGGGTGATAAGTGTTTTTTTTAGTGAATGATCGATTTTGATTCGACTGAACTGGCTAGCGATGTGATTTACACCTCAGTTGGATACTTATACAAATGTCTAAGATGTGAATTTAAAATATTTCGAAATTCGACACCCAAAGGTGTTAAAAAGCACAAAATTTGTTTTCCATCAACCCACGATATCTATCTAACAAGTAGCGATATTGAGGCGTTGTTCGCGTCAGAGTGATGCTTACGTAAATATTTTTAAAAAATATGTATGTATTTTTTTTCTTTATAAGAAACGTGATTATTAAGAATAAATCTAAGTTGGACAATATTGAAGGCAGACGATCCGAAAAGCAGGAACGAGCAGCGAGAAACAACCTATACAGGAGTTTCACTCTACAGTAACCTATTGAGACGTGGTGTTGTACAACCTCTATGAGCCCAGGACACAGATATTATTTATATTTTTAATACAATTTTATTTTCATGAATTATTTCGACGTTACGTGACGCAGTTGTTTGTTACTCAGGTCTAAATTCCGGGAGGTGTTGGGCTCGAATTCCGTTAAATGCTGCGTGCGAAAGTTCAATTCTGACACACAAACTACAAGGCAGATCGAATTAGTGAAATTTACATGTAGTCTTGAAAAGGGGCAAAATTGCAGTTCGCTTTCCACTTAGGTTCCTCTACAATATCAGCTGACATATCGTCAGTATACTGCCAAAAGTGATTAAGTCATAAATGCTATTTCGTTTAAAAACAGTATTAAATTGTAGATATTAACAACAATTTGGTATGTTACTATACTGTGACACAACAGTACGAAACGACGAATAGACTTTAAACTTGGGTAATTGTTCGTGAACAACATATACATATTCCTAGCATTTTTATAATTTTTTTCTCATTTTTACTTAGTCACTTTTGGCAGTAAACCGACGATATATCGTCCCACTAATCTCAAGTTTGGGGCACCGAATACGTTTCCGCGAAACCTTTACCCACTGAAACTTTGTAATGGCAATAAAGTTAAAGTGAATATTTTGAAAATATATAATTTAGGACACCGTCACCAACGGTTGTGCACAGGGTAAACATATGTTTTTCCTTCCATTAACCTCTTACCTTAGGGGATATTGATCCCTACCTCCTTGGATTTAACTGTTTCTTATCGATAACTTCTCTCCCAATCGATGTATCAAAATTTTTGTTACGACAAGGCATAGATACAAACCTAATCGATTTTCTGTAATTGCTGGAACCATAATATATTCATTATTTTGCAACGGGAAACAGCTGAAAAGGAAAAATTGCTTTATTTACGGGAGCGACTACAGAGGCCACAACATTAACAAAAACAATGCCATATGGATTCAGAATAGTGAATGAAACAATAAACTATGCCTTGTCAGCACGAAAAAAGTAAATCAATGTGTCTATTCCCTGATTTATAAGAAAAGCCGTAAAACCAATCTGACAGGGATCAACCCCCCTTAGGTGTCTGTAATTACCCCACAACCTAAAATTGGCAGTGCTATAAATAAGGCCTAGGCGAAGTCGCTGTTAGTGGCAGAGACAAACTTAAGGCTGCTTTTCGCGTGGACAGCTATAGCTACTTATCCTGCTGCAGAATTAGTTCAACTAGCCGCTTGGACATTATAACACTTGATGACTGAAGTACCAATCTTGTGTACAAAGAGGTTTTCCAATTAAAGTAAATATTATCAGTTACGAATAATATTCGCGAGCAAAGCCGCGGGGGATTGCTAGTGTATATATATATATATATATATATATATATATATATATATATATATATATATATATATATATACACACATACATACATGAAATTCTCCCACCAATTCGGAAATGAGCTCACATCTTTTAATAAATTGGAAAGATTTTGATCAAATACACCTGAGAAATATCCCAATGAAACTAGCTTTAAATAAGTAAATAAGCGTTAAAATTGTTTGGTACATCCATTAGGGAGTTACAAAACCGCAGAGAGACGTAGCCGTAATTCTTATTCTTTTATGTCGAATGTTTAAAACGGAGTTTTACGCAGAAAGTTCTAAAATTATTTTTATCAAAATTAATAACTTTTTAATAATAGAACCATAGACATTTAACATTGTTATAACAAATTAACTAGTAGGAGGTTTTTTGCAAAGTGTTGTTCCTGAACCATTCAAAATGGAAATACACCTTAATTTTGCCAAAAGTGTTGACTTGATTAATTATTACATTAAAATCTTGCTAAAATTAATTAAAAGAATTGTATTAGGTGAAATATAATAAACAATTTTTATATGCACTTTTTGGCTGTTGTTGTAGCTTCGGCGAATATTTTTAACGAGCTCTGGAAATTGTGCTACCTTGATGTTTCGACATAGTTTAAAAGTAACACACTCTTTCCCAGATAATTAATGCTAGAATTCTACAAACATACAAAACACACTGCATACATAACTTTCAAAATAATAATATAAATTTAAAAATAAGTTTAGTAAAATTACATCTCAGAGTAAATAATAATAATAATTATAATAAATTATTTTATAAGATCATTACAGCAGAAAAAAAAATGTTAAAGATGATTGAGTAATTGAGCAAATGTGTTTTAATAGGCGTTTGGAGATGTATGGTACATTTTTTAAATTGATGTTAACTACGACGCTAATTCATAAAAAAATATTTTGTCTGGGAGCCTTAAAAAATGTTTGCGAATATGACACCGCAAAACAAACTGAAAGAAAAGAAACTGTTTCCCGAGTAGTCAGGAATGGGAATTGGAGTCTGTCCGGGAAAGCTTCACTTCAGTATTATTTGTGTTATTTCGTTCTGCCATCCACAGTTGTTTGCAAATTTCTGCAGTCAGCCTTTTGTCTTAGTTGTTTGTTTACGTACTTCTCTTCTTTTGTTTTGTTAATCTTGTTTGTAAATTTATTCACTTCATTCATTGAGGGACATTATTAAGTAATTATGTACATTTTTTTTTTTTCAAATATCTGTTGTGAAAATAATGTTGGTTTACTTTCGGTGTATGTTTCGTCAAACTGTAGGTTGTCTAAGATGATAAGTTACGTCATGGAGCATGTCCAGAAATTTACATTTTTTCGCGTGGCTTTTCTTACGACGCTGCTTGTATTCACTCATAAAACACGAAAATATCCAGAACCAAAATATGTCATGCATACTAGAGAAAATATCAACAAATATTTTGAGAAAGCCAAAACCTTTAAAATAAAAGTGATTAAATATACTACTATGGTAAAGGGGTGATTGTGTGCAGTAATTAAACATGAGTTGCAACAGACTAGAAAATCCTATAGTGCTTTTTAACTGACAATATTCAATTAGCTTGCAGATATCCTACATATAGTTGCGCGTAGCTTTAAATAAAGTGTATGTTAGGTTAATTCGAATTCTAATTTTGTCGAAGAGTACAAAAAAATAAAACGTCCTGGTGTTTGAAATTTTCTCATGTATGGTATTTTTTTTTCGTAACATTTGTATTGGTTTTGGATGGGATGATCTTCAAGGCACATTTTCGCAAAATCTCGTAGTATATGAGCGGTCCTCACTGTATATGTAATTGTAGCATAGTAAATTACATGTTTTGGGGCCTATTTAACCAGTATAGGTTACGTTTTCTACATGTGTGTCCAACACCTTAAAACCATGTTAACCATTAAACCAAATTTCGTTAAACTCGTTACTTGTACAACAATTAGTAATGGCACCTGACTTGTATACATCTTGTTCATGTATAGTGATTATTTTCAAAGTTGCTCCAATTTGATTTTTTTAGGTAAGTAGATATATTATAATGTATGCCCAAACACAATGACCCTTTATAGTGCTCAAAATCGCACAAAAAACAAATTTACAAGAATTATCGAAAATACTAAGGCCATTTGTTCATAATTTTCTTATCAAGATATTTCTTCCAAATCACGGATAACACAGGAAAAAACACATAGATAAAATTTAAAGAATGCACATCACTGTAAATGAAATAAAAATAATTATATTATAAAATAATTGTTTTAAAATAAATTTAAACATCCAGTGACTATATCTATCATGAAATTTTATTTCGAATTCGTGAATATTTTCGAATGAATTTAAAACAAAAAAACCTTGAAATGAATCCATGTCAAATAACTCAATTTTTACATCTACCCAAATTTTAAGTTTCTTGTCTCCTTTATCGACAGCTATTGTGATGTTGAAATATTTTTTTTTTCTTTTCTAACAAAACAATTAACAAAATGAAAATTATAATCAATGTAGTGACTATCTAAAATTTCCAACACTTGTTACACATAATAAATTAAAAAGTAACAAAAATTTCATTAATTTTTATGCTGAGTGATTTGAGTACAACACAGTCTAATCAAAAGTTTATATACACATTTCCAAACTCGATGTATTAAATTTGACTGTTCTTTTCTAAATTTTTCATTACACTTTCCACATAAAAATGTCCATCTTTATTTATTTAAAAGAAATAAAACTTGTGACGGCCCTATTTTATTAATACTTTTATATATATAGATTAATGTGGTTTAGGTTAATTGTGATGATTAATTGTAATGAAGGGCCCCTTATTGTCATATGTAACATATTGTCATCCATTTTAACTTCAGTATTGATTGTGAGGGGTCTGTGGGATCCTATGATAGGCCAGTATAAAAACACTATAAAATATGACTATTACTAATATTATCACAGAGGTATCGTGTCTGGTATCGTTTTAACCTGTGGAATGTCACAGACTCGAATATGCTAGTAACATTAAGATAA
>PNEQ01026196.1:9580-22383 GCA_003012365.1 Medauroidea extradentata | reverse complement strand
TATTGCTTATAAAATTCATTTAAATGCAACAGTACGATACGGTGTAGTATTTTTGTTTCAAATCGTTGGTTATAGTGTCTAAATTTGCTACTGAAATTACATAACAAAAAATTATGAAAAAATGCATTTACATTAGCATGTAAAATGCATCAGTAAACTGTTTCAAACAACTGTTTTTAAAAACCGAACGTGACACGCATTTTTTCGTACTTTAATCTAGCAAGTGAATGCAGAAATAAGTAAAAATTTTTATTCTGATTCTTGCTGTAATGGCTGCAAAATTAGCATGCAAAGTTAGTTTAAAAGTGTCAAAACATATATTAAAAATTTTTTTCTAAAAAAAATTATGTTTCTTCAATACTTGTCATTTATGTCTACTACAAAATAAATAATTTCAAGTTCATTTTAACATTATTTATTTAGGGAATAATCCCCCTTAAGGCAAACGTTGGGTCTATGTTGGCCTAAACAAAAATTTCTACTGAGGGTCATTGCTCAGTTTACACCTCTTACCTATACTGACGCAACAAGTGGTAGTAATTGTCATGTGCTAAACTAATAACATTGAGCTTTCCAAATTTATAAATGTCAACAATTTTTTAAAAATACAAAAATTCAATTTTTTTTTTTGTTTTTATATATTTCAAATCACAGCCTACAACATTGTTATACGCTGTGAATTTTTTCGGTTTGGTATGTCAGTTGTGGCGTACATAAACCGGTAAAGTGCAAATTTTGACGTTTACGACTCATTACGCAAGAACTATGATAGATACAAAAATTTTCTAAGAGGAATATTTAACCACAATTTATGTCTAAAGTAAGAAAAATAATATCTGGTACAAATATGATAATAAAAAAACACGTTGAAAACCGAGGAGCGCACCCTTAAGAGTGCGGGGTAGTTAAATAAACGCTGAAAACATCACTTGATTTCTACGCTTGTTTCGAAGCCAATATGGATAAAATACTCTGTGACAATCCTAGATAATGGTATTTGCCAACTTTATGAGTAAATATTTAACCAGAATTACTAATTCGTAGGGCCACGATTTTGTCGCGGAAAGATTTTTGCCCCTCGTGCACATCGGTAGCTGTGCTTCATGGTTATTGGCAGCGCGTCTTTGTTCAGACACGTTTCTCATTTGACTGCACCAATCAGAGTATGATTATTGTGACTCCTTACGTCTGTAATTTGCTAAGGCAGGTGAGAGTAAAATTATCCAATTACGGACGATGTAGCAGACCTGTAGACGTGCACATGACGCATCGAAACCAAATGTTGCAAAAATCTTATCACCACAAAATCGTGGCTCTACACGCAAGATCTCTTGCGCCGCAGTTAAATGCACGAGGTTCCAGCGTCAGAGATTGTGCCTCAGAAGTTCGTAACACTGGAAACAATTTGTTTAAAACGTTGGCTAAAACTATTGTCTAGGATTACTATTGTTTAATTTTCGCAAATTGGCTTCAATAAACCTACGCTTATATATAAATGATTTTAGCGTTGAATTATGTATCATGCCCCCTTATGACTCCACGCCGTGGGCCACACTCAGGATGCGGTCAAGGAGCTGTGATGGCTGCTTCCTCGTGGCTGGGTCAGGAGTTAATGAGGGTCTTGCCCTGGGGCCGGGCGCGAAAGTGGCTCGGAAGCTCTCAGGTTGTTAATTCACCAACCACGTGCAAGAATTCAGTCAGAGAATCTGTAATTGCACGTAGACAAACAAGACGTTACATGTGGGTATTTTACGCAAGACTTTTGGCAATCCTGGGTCCGCGGTACACGCAGCATCAAGGGGTAGAGCAGTGCATTGTCTAGGGCATTCACCTCCCACCAAGGCTATGTTCGCTTCCCGGCGGGTTCGGCCCGGAACTAAGCATGTGATAATTGGAATGGTGATTTCAAAAACACTACCTAAGTCCACACCTTCACTAAAATGATATTATTACTGCAAGTTGTAGTACGGCTTGTGTTGCATTCAGTGATACCAATAACGCAGCACTTTCTCCATTGTTGCTGCATTAGACGCCAGCTGATCACCCAAGTTATTATACTATTTGTAGAGGCACGAGTATTTCGCGTATTCGTCTGGCAACAGCCTATACTTCTCAGTTATATACGTGTACCGGCTGAAGCCGAATATCCATTGGCTTCTAACAGTACAAACGTGTAGCACGTGATATCCCACGAATTGTTTCTTTATTTATAACTGACTTGCAGTTGTCAAATGTGTGTTAAAACCGCTCTCGTCTAACCACAGGAGGAGGAGTGAAGTATACGTTATTGACTTTCAACCTGACCTAGAATCAATACGCGAAATAATCGTGCCCCTAACTATTTGTTTTTTTTCCTTCTCCTGAACAATTTCTGTTTCTGGATGTGATTGTTTTTTAATTCGCCACTTCAATTGTGTCAGACTATGCCGTTGGTTGCGGGGTTTCTCGGGGATCTTCTGTTTACCTCGCCCCTTTATTTTGGTGTTACTCCGTTCTCATTTATCGTCGTCCTCAGCAGCGCCCAATACCTCGGCATCTCTTCACCCTCCTTGCCAATCATTGATAGTTTCAAGTTCTCCATCATCAAAATTTATACCTTGACCAATATATTTGTTGATAATAACCATACGTACAGGTAATACTTCGCACCAGTTTGAATAACTTATATGAATATATTTGATTGTATGACAAGTCGCAAAGGGAAAGAAGGTATTTTAAATCTTAATTTAATATCCGGTGGTAACGATCACTACTCTTTCACCAATCAGAGACGAAAAATAAATAAAATAAAATGGTGGTACAAAGTGACCCGTGCTGGTGCAAAGTTACATTCTGTTTACGGTACTTTGTTAGAGCGGATAAGAAACAATAATAGAATAGTGTATCAAACTCGCGCGGTAATACGGTACTTTTTATTTTATCTTCTCTTGCTCAATATTTAAGTGTAGTCGTCAGTGATCGCGAATGGTTGTGTTCAAGTTATCCTTGCTGTCGCTACAGACACGTCTTGCTCGTTATTCACGACCACCCATGGACAACTGAATCGTCGATTATTCGTGAGCCGATCATAATTTAAAACGACATACTCAAGTAAAAATGTTGGCTGCAACCACCGTTTAGTAGGTGTATATGTTTGTATACGGCCACAAAAGCTTGCAAGAGTTCAAACAACAAAATATTTTGCTGTCTGGTTCAGTGCATCCTGATTTCGGTTTTCCAGAGATTTTCTAAATCACGCCAGGCGAATGTTGTAATATTTCCTTTATAAAGGCTCTGGTAAACTCCTACACCTTTCCCCCGTGTACGTCTACCAAGGCTTTGTGCTGTTCGAGAACACGTAATTCGAATATAAATAAATATAAAGGCCTATCTACATTGGCGTCAATTATTTTGGGGATGTGTTCCTAACACCGGTACAAACAATGATGAAGGTTACAACACGAACGTGGGTCCGAAAACCATAAAACCGTTGATGTCCGAGAGTTGCGTGATGATGGATGACGTTGCTATCCTGACTCACCACTCAATGCCTGCACGAAGGCAGCTTTAGAACGACGGGTGTGTGTTGAGTGATAAAAACATGACGACTTCCTTCTGCCCCCGAAGCCGACTAGGCGAGGTCTGCGGTGGTTTGCTTTTGCTATTGCCTTCCGTAGGATGGTGATGAGGGGACAGCACAGCACGCAGTTCTGTACACAGACAGGCAACTATACATATTGATCCCTCGGCCCGGAATGTAAGCCGGGACCCTTGGCCCAGCAGCGGGGAGCTCTAACCACTAAGCGGTCGGACCCGTGTTACATGGCGATAAGTAAATTCATAACATTAGATAAGGATTTATAGTAGACAATATATAAGAGTTGGTAATATCATCCACTGTACTCCAACCTCCATGGTCACGACATAAGAGTGCAGCTGTTTAAGTCCCAATTCCACACATCTATAGAAGTGCATATACAAATTGGTTGAATTTCATAGACATCCTGTGGTACATGACTCAGTTACTAACGATAAAATCGATGTAATGAATGTTGCAGTAATTGCTAAAAAGTGTCTTCCCCTTTCTTTAACGAATACTATTAACCTGCATCCTATGCTTCGGCGCTCCTCGTTGACAATCCCTGGAGTGGTTCCTACTGGGTCGAACCCATGTTGTATAGGTACGTTCCCGAAGAATGTCAGTAGGGTACGGGCATTAGATAGACCAAGTACTTTACATGTCCTCAGACGAAGCAATCCATTTGATTTAATATCAGGTGATAGAGTAGGCCAAACTATGAATCCACCTCGACCAATCCATCTTCGCGGAATTCGATCATTCAAAAACTGGCTAAAGTGAACGGGAATACCATCGTGTATCAACCACATTATTCCTACTATAAGATCCAAGCTCATACGATTAATTTCCTATCTACTGTTTCACAAACACGTGTATTGCTGTTATGACTTTGCCAATAGGTATGAAACTCAGAAATAATGGTTTTCGAACCCAAGTTCACATATACGTTTTCGTTCGTTTTCGATGTGAGGAACACATCCTCAAAATGTATGGCACCAAAAATTTAAATCGTTTGTAAAAAAGAATGTCCTTGAATAACGTTTAAGGCCACCCTCACCTGTTTAAACTTTTTTTTTTTTAGCGATATTAATGTTTTGCGCCTAAACGAGAGCATATATTAAAAATCTGTTTGACAGTTTAGTTTAAAATCGTCTTCTCTGATTTTTTTAAAGGCAGTAAATACTATGGTGTTCTGATAACATTAAAAAGGATGACTCTGTGTGTTCGTGCCCCGATGTTGTAAATCCCAGGGTTGGCAAGTTGGTATGAACAAGCTCCAGCGCCACGTCAAGGTCTTGCCATTGCTGAATTCACCCGACTGCTGCTCGAAAACTCACAGAAGGGCGCCGCACTAAGTAGCGGATCACATGGCAAGGTCCAGTTATTGAGATAAGACGTCACTCACATCATCGTCCAAATCGCGCACTCCACACACTGGGAGAAGATCGGCAGTCTCGGAATCTTTATATTGTACCATGAGCTGGCACGCCCAAGTGACACAAAATCATAATAAACAATAAGTAATTATATTTGCCGTAAATTCCAGTCAGTGAATGCTGGGGCTCGAAGTGTAACCGTGCAAGCAGTGACTGATACTAAACAAGGTCTACTTTGCGCTACGATCTTTTTAGCAGCAGAGTAAAGCCGAAACTGAAGAATGTGATTACATGTGGCCTTCACAAACAAAACTGCTAAACATATTTCTGATATATACTCCCATTTAAGCTTTAAAAAAAATTATTATCGCAAAAATAGTAGACACAAGAGAGCATAGCCGTAAAGCTCTTACGCCACGTTGTAAGGGATACGAAGACGAGTAAAATTATAATACACTTGGGTCGCAGAGGCTGGGAAGTACCCGTAAATTGACACACATATTGAAGTTTTTAAAGCTTGCAATCTGCGACAAATCGCAATAGCGACATCAAAAAATGCGTCAAGTGGGTCGAGCTGACATTCCAGTGGCAGCGGAAGTGTATCGATCGCATCGCTCCAAAGAAATTCCGAATCGATGTCCGGTCGGGGCCACTCCCTCCCAGGATCTCACACGTGGGACTCATATGTGGTAATACCGAAGATAAATGAGATAGCCTGGGTAACTGCAGTTTCCTCTGACTTTACATTCCGGGCCAGCTCCATAATCATCTCAGTCACACTTACTCGCAATAATGTTGCTATTTCAACGCAGATTGCGACCCTCGAAGAGAGCAATTTGTGAGTCAATTTACGGAAATTTAAACATTAGTCAGGAACATTCTGTATAAACACGTATACATATATACATTCATACTAAAAGCTGTCAAAAAAGTGCACTCGGGCGTTGTGTAGACTAAAACAAACATCTGTACAGTATACATCCTATTTTTAGAGATGGCGTTTTATCGCAAGAAAACTTGACTGTTTGCTGGATTTCAACACACGTTCAGCTTATCAGATTATTATTGGCTTTCTTTTATACGTAAAGCTGCTGCTCTATTTCACTGAGCCAATAGAAATCCCGCTATTGCAATATTTGATGCCTGTTGTTCGTCTGCAGACAACTACGTTGTGTCCGACGTACATAACCCAATCATATATGCTGCAAGAAACTACAGCGTTTTCAATGGTATGTTGGCCTAAAACATTTTCGTGATATATCATCTCCTCTACCTATTTTGTAACACAGTAGCACAATGTTAGCGTATGTGGCAACACTGGCTACGGGGACAATTGAACCCGATGGAAACTAATTTGCCCCGAGTAGCTCCTGTAGTTGGATGGACCCTAAGTTACGTGACGCAGTGAGCCATCTGACACGCGACAATCTTCACAACACCAGACGGAACCGGGAGGGGAGGGGCCACCACTTGCCACGGCCAATCATTGGAGCGGTGTTGCCAGTCAGAAAAGGAGTGTGGAGTGTGGGGTGGTCACTGGCCACTCTTCTGCCCGGCGAGATAAAACAAACCCGCTGGACACGACTAATCTAATCTAGACAGCAGAGACTTCACCAGACATTCTCTTCTTCGCACTTAAGATATCTTCTCTAGTCGCGTTCCTCGGTCCTTGTTCACTCACACTGATTACTGTCTATAATATATTATGAAGGCCGCTCACGACCAGCTGAGCAAAATTGCCGTGTTTCATTTCTCTTTGGCGCAGGCGATCTCTTCGGCGGAGGAAGCTGACGCAGGAATCACTTAGCCATGACGAGCACAACACTAGTTCATTGATAAAACAACCCAACATGAACAGGCAGTCAAATACAATACATGCATACAACTGATTTACGTGTTACACAGTAAAAAAAAAGCATCATATAGTGAATTTTCAGTGTAGTAAGAAATGTTTTCTCTCGGCTTAGTAAAAATAACATTCTATCCCTTACCATTACGTTCACGTTTTTTGAAATCAAAATTATCTGTTTGACCATTTCATTGAAACCCTAAAATATTATTGTGTTATTCTTGATTTATTTGCCGGGGTATGCGATTCCAGCACAAGGCGCCATTGGTATGCGAAGTTTCAGGTTTATAAGCTGAATAAGTTATGAATTGTGCACGCCGATACTGATACGTCCTTAAGGTGCCTACCTAGATACGCTGCGTGTGTGTGTGAGGCAGGAGCGGTAAGGTTGCCACTAACCAACGTATGTAATGTATTATCGCCTCTCCGCGCAAGCCACTCAGCTGGCGTGCAGTGCTTTACTATTACACTTTTCCCCATGAGATTTCAAGCGGTGAATATGTAATTTTGTTTGTGGCCATCATAGTTAAAAGTTTAACGTTTGTTCCTATAGTCGTGATTTTCAAATCCGGTTGCTGTTTTTCAAGATACAGCAGTCTGAAAAACCCATTTAGGCCATATTTAGGGGCCAGAAAATAACGTTTTAAATAAAAGTGCCGAGTTTTTAAAACTATAGCGACATAGTTTGACGTGTTTGTTACGTTCGTAGATATTAAATTATAATGCGCGTTAAATAGTTTCGTTAAAAAGAGTGTAGTCGTGACTCGCTGCAACGCGTTTGAAGCGCAGGTAGGCAGGCCCCTCAAGGGGAATCAGTACCTGCTATGACGAATTCTTCAATTTTTACTGCATGCAATGAGATTTCGGATGGCATGGCACCGATGTTACCATCTTATGCGTTACCTTATTGTCACAGCTGCACTACCTTCCTTACTTTTTGAATAGTAACCTTCCGGAAGAAGAAAGTTTACGGATCGTCACAGGCATAGAATAAGCAACAGTAGTCAAACAATGCGAACTGCATACACTGTAAGAACTTAAATGCAGAAGTTTCATTATGCCAAAATGGTGGGTACTGATCACTTTTAAGGATATTCCAGACTAGTGAATACCAGCACTCTCTCATATTCTTATGAAACTCGGAATACATGCTCTGAATCACGTAAATAGACAGCTACAGCGGTCGCAGACACTGTATACAGGCTAGTGCGCGCTACCTTCGCGCTTCAGTCTGAGGAAGGGCGTGGAAGGATGAGGTTATGTCGCTTGAGCTCTCTGTCCTCGTAAGAAAGGCGAGCGTAAGAAATCGTCGCGTCGTAGAAGAGGACGCGCACTTGTTACTGCACACATATACCACAACCAGGGGCGTCATTTGGGACTACAGGGGGGGGGGGACAAATGCCCCCCCTGGATTTGGAATTTTTGTTTATAAATATTTTTTTTGTATTTTAAAATGTAAATAATGCTAACTTAAGGACATAAAACTGAAGTTTTATTATTAAAGTATCTAATTTATACATGCTTAATTAATAAAAAAGATGCAACAAGGTCACTGTCGTCAGAAAACAAAATCTTGCCCCCCCCCCTCCCCTGGAAAAACCTGAAATGACGCCCCTGACCACAACTAGTCGACAGTTCGCATTGCTATAAACTTGGTATCGTTGTAATCAGGATGAATGCCGCTATCGGTATAAAACAAAATATTTGAATGAACTAAAACGGTATTAGTTTTTAGTGCCCCTAAGATGTCACTAATTTTCGACATTAATTGCCTTATTTTCAGCAATATTTGAAAAATTCGAAGATGCGTCCTTTCATGTTTTAATAACTTTTGTCCATTCGGCCGCGACATCTAATCTTACAGTAAATTATTTCATTTTAGTAATTCTGATAGTTTTCCATAGTTGTATGCGCCGGTAGTCATGCATATTTTGACTTAGACATGCCGTTATTTGAATACTATGCATGCTAACAAATGTTTCCATAACAGGAAAATGCGGTCTGAAGTGACATATACAAAACTGACATAATTTCGTACTCAAATAAAATTATTAATTTCACACTTGAACGTTTTTAAGGGCGCGGTTCACCTCAGTTCTCAACGTTTTTATTTATTTCATATTTGTACCAGATATTAATTTTCTTATTTTAAACATAAATTGTGACAAAATCTTCCTCTTAGGAAATATTTGTATCTGTCATAGTTATTGCGTAATGAGTCGAAAACGTCAAAATGTGCACTTTACGGTTTCATGTACGCCACTAAAACCAACTTACATACCAAACCGAAAAAATTCACAGTGTATAGCAATATTGTAAGCTATGATTTGACACATATAAATACAAAAATAAATACATTTTAGCACTTAAAAAAAATTGTGGAAATTTTTTAATTTTCGTTTAAAAATTTAGCATTTTTTATTAAATACAAATATATGTCCAATCATAGCCTACAACATTGTTATACACTGAATTTTTTTTTGTTCTTTATGTCAGTTGGTTTGAGTGGCGTACATAAAACCATAGAGTGCAAATTTTGAGGTTTACGACTCATTACGCAAAAACTATGAGAGATACAACAAATTTCTAAGAGGAAGATTTAGTCAATTTATGTTTAAAATAAGAAAATAAATATGTGGTACACATATAAAAATAAATAAAAACGTTGAAAACTAAGGTGAATCGCGCCCTTAAGGTGGCCTTCTGAGTAAATGTATTTTGCGCGTTCGAGGCATAGGAATGCTAAAATCCGGAAGCGGTAGGGATGAGACCGCACGCTCATCAAGCCTCTCCCTAACCTCTAGGCGCAAATCACTGTATGAGACATTCAGTGGCGACCCTATTATCTTATGACGCATTATAGAAGATGAAGGTGTATTGTAAACGCCTATACGTTTTAAAAGATTCTGCGTCGACACTGACATACCTAAAGAAGACTGCAAAAACTCCCGTTCTCGCCATTTTCGATCGCTTAGAAATGTGCTCTGATGAGTAGCGGAGAACTTGAAATGGGTAAACACACGTGTAACGTCACTCATGTGCGACGGGAAGATTTCGGATAATCTGCTAACGGCCGAATCTTAGCACATCGCTCGGCGGCCTGGGTAGACGGCCACCTTAAGGGTGCATAGAATATAAATAAACGTTAATGTCTAAATTTGCTGGTGTTTGGAAGGCAATGTGAAGAAAATAGTATTGAGTAACAACTATATACAATGGTATTTGCCAACTTTAAGAGCAAGCATTTTCTCAGAATGATCTTCGCAAATTAGACGAAATTCGGCGTCATAGATTTTACCACAAAAATACGTCACCTTCGGAAAAATAATTTACTCACAAAGTTGGCAAAAACTATTATGTGTTTTTTTTTTCATATTAGCTTCGAGAAAACTGGAATTATAAATTAATATGTTTAGCACTGATTTATGTACAACGCCTTAAATAAACCGTAATAACCCCTTAACAACGCTTGATAAACCCGCAATGTAACTACCATCTGAGCGAAATCCCTACTTAATATTTAACTTAAATACAAACTTTACAACAATCCTCACGATTACGAAAGCTTGTCCTAACCCTGGAAGCTTCGGGGTCAGCTTGTGTACTCGCCGAGCTGTGAGAATATTCTGGGAGGTTTCGTGGTCGAGTATAAATACAGCTCGCGTCGCGGTGAAGCGGGCAGTGATCGTTTGATGCTGCGTCTGTGCGTGGAAGTGTCAGGGATCGAGCTTGACGCAAGAGACGACGACGGTGACGGAGATAGTCTTGGAGAGGGTTTGGATGGTGCATTTGCGTGCGTGGGATGGACAAACAGGTTACACTATTGCTGTAATTAGTGGGAGAGTTCTGGAACGAGACATTTTATGTGAAGAGTGATTGACACAATATGATGACTTATTGGCGTGAAATGGCCAGACATTAATTTTTTATTTAGATAAGGAAAACTAGTTATTAATTTATATAATTGTAAATTGTCTGAAAATAAGTTTCGTAAACCGAAATTTTTTTTGGTAAGATTTGTAATAAACTGGGAAACCAATTTAAGTATGCAATTTATCAAGTCCTCCGTCTCGATAGAACCTGGCTCCGTATAGTACAATGAACTTGCAACAACAATATTATTGTAAGTTAATCTTAATATGTAAGCAAACAACCACTTTCCCATCCACGATCGAAATGCTTCGAGGATAAAATTAATGACAGCAAAAGCAAAACATTAAACACATTATAGAAACTTTTTAACATTCACGTATTCTTCTTTTTAAATTTGAAAATAACTTCAGAGGTTTGATTTGAGCATCTTCCACATTACAGTTGCTTTCAGATTGTTATTGTTGACGCGTTTATATCCTCAGAGCGTAGATCATTCTCATCATGTGTTTTTCCATTGTTTTTTTTTGTGTTATTGGTTCACGTTATGTTTTATAAACTTCTATGTCTGCAGCAAACCAAAAGGAGTACCACAGTCAATGGCATCGAAAACGGACGCCAGAACAGGACTCTGTTATCCAAGATAAAATACGGTACAGTGTAGCTGACGCAAAATTATCGGATTAAGCTAGGGATAATTTGGTACGAAAGAAATTAATTTGCGCTTCGGTTTTGTATAATTATTTGGGCGGATATTCACTGAGTCGAAAACTGACGTCTTCTGTTCAAAAATACTATTCACACAAAATTATGAACTGTATCTGTTTCAGAATCAAAATACAAGATTGCATTAATAAATAGTTAATTGGATAACCACAATCGACCGTGATCAAATTAATTGAAATACACTATATAACTTCAACACCAATTTTAAGGTAAGAATGACCGGTCAATAATCGTGATTTCGAAGTCGTGCTTTGGGGAAAATTAGGGATGTCGAAATTAATATTTAGTGGTTATAATTTAGTCAGATATACATTTGTGTATATAAGCCTACTCAAGAAGTGAAAATTTAAAAAATCTGCTTATAATGAGTTAGAATGTAAACAAAAAAACTATACGCTATAATATAAAATATTACGAGTTAGTGCATGTATTTCAACAGTCTATGCTCTGTGAATATCCTGTGTTCTTTACTTAGCCTTTTTTTTGTCGCCATAAGTGGCAGGGCACTGTACATTAGAGCAAAGAGTACGAGAGCGAGCACTGTGCAGTTGCTGAACATCTCTTTAAGGTTCCTATCTACCTGTGCTTGAAACGCACTGCAGCGAGTTAGAAGTAATCATAATTGGAAGAAACATCTCAACGCGCGTTACGTTTCTACATCTATGAAAAGAAAACACATTCCAAATAATGTTTCTATCAGTTTAAAAATTAGGATCGCTTATTGGAAACACGATTTTCAAGAGTCTCAAAATCGCTAAACAGCTTGTTTAAACTGTCGTATCTAGGAAAATTCAAACCGGATTCGAAAAACACAATAATAGAAATAAGCGCTGGAATTTGAACCATAAGTGCCGCAAATAAAATAATACGGTCTCAGCTTAAAGTCCCATAGGCAAATGAATAATAGTAAAGCTCTGCGCGCCAGTTGCTGGCTTTGCGTGTAGAGGCGATAATGTATTACATACGCCGACCGACGCTCCATCGGTTTTGTGCCTCACATACACTAACGCACACAACCTACCTAGATAAGTGTACGGGTCCACAGTAAAGTGTACGCTTTAGAAGACCGTTCTGGTAAAAAAAAAAATAAAAAATAATAACATAACTTTTAATACAATAATAAGCAGTAATAATTTGTGTTGTAACCTTGGAGGATAACTCTTACCTACATTGAAATCATTATAATGAGTCTACTGTATTGCTTGGACTAGACTGACATGATACTGTACTACTCGACCATGACAACTAGTCCTCCCGTGAGGGGAAGAAGCGTGGCGCTAGTAGTAGGTAGACACGTCATAGGGAGGGGAAATGTGCTGCGCCTGACATGAGTTCATGGCACACGGTCAGTGGAGACGTAGCGGCGAAAATCTAGCCACCTGCCTGTGCCACAGTATTATGACCGGTGCTGTGGTGCGCCACA
>PNEQ01026195.1:0-13549 GCA_003012365.1 Medauroidea extradentata | reverse complement strand
CCAGGCTCGTTAAACTGTGGATACACCAACTGAACCGGATGAGAGTAAAATAGTAATTTATAATATCCGGTGTGCACCGGTGGATAACCCAGAGAATTTACAAAAATGCTGATTGTATATTCTTAAGCTCCTTTTTTAAAAATGAAATATAAATATTCAGTGAAAACTGCTTGAACATTTAACAAATTATAGTTGAGAAACTTCTGTGTATATTAATAGATGTTTGTAGTATAGGTGTAGGTGTGCACAGGTTTAGGTAATGTTGGGATGGAGAGGGGGGAAGTGTTGCATGCCTTGGAAAGTAGAGCCAATATATAAACATACGCCAAGGCAAAAAAAGCAAGGTAAATTTGTGGCTTGTAAGATGCAAAAATAGTGGTATTTAAGGGTTTTTTTTTCTTAAAAAAAAGCACATAATATACGATTGTAAAAAACTGTAATAATTTGAAGATAAATTATGCCTTAAAAGTGGAAACTTTTCAGCATATTTAAACAAAACTCGTAGGGCAACCTTTCAAAGCTTATGTTTGCACTTGTATTTATGAAGAAATTACATCTGCTCTTGAAATACCTACAATACGCAAATCGTAATGATCTATAAACTCTATTACAAGAAAATTTTGGGATCTAGAAATTATAAAGATCTATTTTACCTTAGAGAAACAATTAATTAATCATCTACTTGACTAAATAAGCTTTTATGAGCACTGCAATGAGTAGAATTATTCTTTAGTATGTTCGTTACGTTTTAACACTTAATCTTCAGAAATGTATCGATATTTGAAATAAATTTTGCACAAACTGGGATATTAAAACTCTCACAGTAAAATAGCATCGTAATGCAATTGGGAGTGCAGTTTCACCCCTTGTACCTGCTGTGTGCAAGTCTATGAGAAAAGGTACGCACATGCGGATATGTGATTATATGTAGATTGTATGTTATAATAGATATGTAATTTTTTAGTAAAGTAACGTGTATTGGAAGTTCAACGTAGGGTGTTAGATTTGTAGTTCTGAATCGACATGGACAACTCCTTGAGTTTACATGTTCTGAGTTTATTTGATTCATTTGTAGTAAAATTCTCCTTATAACATAATAAAATGAAAAAGTACAAAAAGATAACGATAGTTAATTTTTTATAATTTTTTTAATATATATTTTTTTTACACTTGTGTTAGAGGTGTCATGGCAACCTGTATCATACTTTTCCGTTATTTTATCATTGTTAGGTTATGCATGAAATTTAATAATGACTATAAACATGCAAAATTCGCATGATTTTCTGACAGCTGACTAGACTCCAAGTGACTATAGGCTTGTTCAACGTCTCCCGCTGGCCGATATTGTCGTGACTTGCCGCAGAGAATGCTTACACGGTAGCGAGGCCAATCTCCGTCAAGACGTAACACACGTAAATGACAACGCTTAAAAGTTAGTGGCCAATTGAATCGCAGATTATGTTCTGTTATGTGTAGGAAAGTGAAGTTTAGTCTGCTACCAAATGATAACGCGAATTTTGCATGTCTCTGATAATGACACAAACCAAATTTTACCAACTACAACAATGTATAATACTGTACACGGAAGCAATACTTTGGAGACAACAAATAATTCAGCCGATACACATTCCCTCTAGTATCACTCTTGGTTTTCTATTTTCAAATGGAAGCAGACACTATGCTCGACAAATTGTGGGTAACGTGTGTAAAGGTTGTTAAGTTTTTTATATTTTAATTTACATATTGTGTAATTGCCAGTTTCATCGTGGAATATAAAATGTGCAGTGTCTTATTAAAGACTCCAGGACATAATCTGCTTGATGAAACAGTGTAAGAAGTGATGCGACTTCTTTATGTGATTTATCATCGGCACTGCAAAAGTGAAATTGGTTTTTGTAAATGGTATATAGTTAATATAAACCCACCTAAACAGTAATACAATTATTTTGTATTTTTGATACCCAAAATATGATTTTCACTCCTACTGTGCTATGCAGATTTCAATTTCAGTTTTGCGTGCAAAATACTTAGGAACAGGGAAGAAACATTGTGTAGTAAATTGAGTGATATTGTTGAAGCACTAACGATATTGTTGTGGCAAACGTTGGTTTATGTCATTATACATTTACATACTGAAACAATGAACTAGAATTCATACCTCAACTGTTTGAGATATATCTTTGGTATCTTTGTTAACGATAAAGTGAATTATCTTCGTAGCTGTACATCACTGATAGAACATTCCCTCACTGATAGAACATTCCCTGACTCATATGTATTTTCTTCTTTGGCAATTAATGTAGTTTATTCACCAAAGAAACCAACTGAAGTATGTAGTTTTGCCTGTTATTTTGATAAATTATTTGCCCTTATAACAATGAACTGTTTCAGGCGCCATAGTTGGCGTAGTTCATTAGTTAAGAGTACTAACCTTTGACCAAGGCGATCCGAGTTTGATTCCCAGCGGGGATCGGTCCCCGGACTTTCAAAAGTGGGAATTGTGCCGGATGATGCCGCTGGTCGGCGGTTTTCTTAGAGATCTCCCATTTCTCCTGCCCCTTCATTACTATGCTGCTCCATACATTTTGTCACCCCTCACCAGCTCTAAAGACCTAGATACATAAATTACGTGCTGGCCAAAATTTCTTCACTTTGAATGGTATCGAAACTTCAATAAATCTGCAAGATGGTCACAATGCTATTATCTCCTAAACAAGTACATAGACAAACAACCATAGAGAGAACTAAGACAAAAAAGTTTACACAAATCATTCTATATATCTGTGTATAAATATTTCACTGGATAACTGACACACACATCATGTTACAGTCCAACCTGCTGGACCTATAATGTGAAATTTGGAGGGTGGGTTTCCCTTATGGTGTAGGTAAGCAATAAAAAAAATGTCCACTCTTAAGGAAATGAAAGAGTGAAATATGTATTCCTTAAACCATAGGCCAGTTTCACCAACGAAGTTTAACTTTGCTACAAAGACAGATTAACAAAACTCGAGTTAAACCTCAGTTGAAGTTAGAGGTGCATTCCGTCAACAACACAGCGAGTTTAAGTTACCAGAGATTAGCTAAACTTGGCTGCACATGGGTTGTGTGAACTGAATTGCCGTAATTTTGTCGGAAATACCCAACACTTGTTGAAAACAGCTGAATGCATGTTTTTTTATTATTTATGCAGAAATTATTTCATCTGGAATGTTTGGTACAACGTTCGTGAGGAGGACGGGGGAGTGTATGCCTCATACTATCTAGGGGGGCTAGCTACCCCTGGGCGACTTTGGAGCAAAGCCAGAAAGAAAGACCAAGGGAAGATGGTCCAGAAAAATATAATTTACATTATTTTACTGTTGTAAAGGCAAAGAATGTACCCTTTAATGGGTATCTACACACAATAAATGAATTACTTTCTCGTCTGTTTATTTTTTGTTAACTTGAAAATACCAGACGTGAAACATAACTTCATATGTATCATAAAAGTAAATGGACCAATTGTTTTGACAAGTTGAAATGTATTCGGAAGTCTAATCATCCTATTCGTCAAAATAATTATTTCTTTCTAGAATCGGTGGGGCCGATACATAGGAATAGTCTTCATCGTCTGTATTGTCTTCAAACACCAAATTATGCAGTGATTGCGCCATTAATTGTTAAACTTAAGCGAGATTAGCTAAGTTACCTGGCCAAAATTGCATCTCCCTTAAGACGAGAAAATAAGAGTTTAACTGCTTGGTGAAACCCAAGGCAAGTGTATTCGATAAAATGCTGGTTAATTGAGATTAAATCGTTTAAACTTGGTTGGTGAAACCGGCCCTAAGCTATATAACTAGAACCAGTCAGGTTATCGTCGTAATTTTCAATTAATTTGCAAACTTATAAGAATACATAAGTTTAGTTAGTTTCAGATCTATTTGAAATTTGATAATTAATGTTATGAAAAGGGGTTATATGTTTTTTTTATTCGATTGTTCCATTACAGTTATGTTTTTATTCAAATGTTGAACATATAAGTTTTTTTATATTCATCCCTTAAAGTAGTAAAAATATATTACATTTTTTTTTTTTGATTTCGTATTATATTTATCTAACCTGTTGAAATATTGATTAAGGGTTAACTTTCGGCTTCAATTACTATGAATATATATATATATATATATATATATATATATATATATATATATATATATATATATATATATATATATAGCGTACATTGAAGGTTAGGTTAGGTAAGTCACTGAATTAAATAAATCTATTGCTACAGTATAAACTATTTTGTAGGTAAAACATTCTAGGCAGACGCTCTGAAAAGAAAGCATGGTAATTGTGAAATTTTAAACGAAATTGCCGTTTGCAATTTTACTTATATGTATTGTTGCGCAACAGCTATATGCCTAGGTAGTGAATATAGTGTTAGTTTTACATATTTTTAATAAACAATTGAAATATTACACGAGACAGCTGTTTGTAGCTTAGGTCTATGGTACAGAGGTTCTGGGTTAGAATTTTGTGTAAGGCAATGCAATTCTCACAACCAATATCTTCGAGGCTGATGACGTATGAATGAAGTGGTTTGAAGGGGGTATAAGTGTATTTTGTAGAAATCTCAAGTCCACTCAGTGTATGTTAAAGGAGTATTACACCTGACCATACACTCGAAGTACATGTATTAACTTTCTTTATGAGCCAAACAATCTACTTTTAAGGGCGTTTACGTGGCAAAAATGCAGAATTTTATATTTGCACGTCATAGTGTTCATTCAATAGATGTTACTTATAGGCCTTACTACTTTTTCCACCTGTGAAACTTTTTTAAGGTCTTATATTATTCCCATAGTGGCATGTCAAAGTTTAATTTTTCAAGTTACGGGAACATTCTAACAACAAAAACCAACTGACTTATTCGAAATACATAATTTACACTGAAATTAGATAGTACGGGCCATATGCTAAAAGATTTAAAAGCACACAACGAAGTCCCGTTGTATTTTTTTTAAAAAGGCCATAAATAAAGAAAATTATCCTAATTTTTAGAAATTTTTAAAACTGCAAAGGAACTGATTTGCGGTAATTTTAAATACTTTAGCATGACCCATACTATTCAATTCCAGTGTAAATTATTTCATTTGCGTAAGTTAGTTTGTTTTCGTTATAAGCATGTTCCCGTAACTTGCAAATTTAACTCTGATATGCTGCTATGGGAAGATTATGAGAACTTAAAAACAAGTGGAAAATGTAGTCGAAAGTATTGTCTGTAAAACTAACATTACGTCGCACAAATACAAAATTGTGTGTTTATGCCATGTGGACACCCTTAATTTCCTGAGACTGGGGCAGTATTTCTAAAGAATACGTTCCTTGCCTTTAATTTGCTGTTAGCTGGTTGGTGCTCCTGCACGTGGCAGTCTAATGTCTCAACAGACATCCAGCGTTGTGTATAGTCATTGCTCAGTACTGCTTCCCTTGGGAGACATACGTTCCCTGCCACTTATTACTCTACCCTCTGAAGTTTCTCTACAGCATTATTTCACGTCATTTCATCCCACAAGATTAAGCGCAAGTTTAGGGCATCAGTACCATTACCACTAAATCTTAACTTGCCAGAACTCCCACATAGGCATTGAGCTAAGTCACGAGGAAATGGAATGTAAATGGTGGAAAAACTTGCAGGAGTAGGTAGGCAGTTATAAATTAAGGACAACGAGTACAGCAAACGTTTGTTTTTACTGCTTGTGTCCGAAATCTGTTGTGTTTTATTTCGTCTCTTCGTTGTGTTGTTTGGTTATTTTTCTGTTCGTGTCGGATATTTACTGTTTTTTTTTTCGTCTCATAGTTGTGTCACATCTTACTTGTTTTTTTTTTTTTTAATTTTTTTTGTTATTGTTTTCATTTATTATCTGTTTGTTCCATTTTTATTTGACCCAATTCCATTTTGGAATTGCATGTTGTATATGTATCTTGCTGACTAAAATATACTCTGCTTATTTATGGTTTTCTATTATTTCTTTACTTTTCTTTGACAGTCACTCATTTTCTAATGGAGTATGTCCAAGGAAATTAATCCAGTCACTCACGCTTTTACAATGAAAATCTATTGGCTCATTTAATGTATAGGGTGGCCCAATAGTTTGTAACAACACTTGTGGAGGAACCACCAGATATTACTATATTACTAATGAAATAGCAGGTTTTTATGGTAAATGCGTAATAAAAAAAAATAGTTTTATAATCTCCTGGTACACTGTTGAATTATTAGTCTATATTAAAAATGTAAAAACACAAACACATGAGATTTGTGACCTAATAATGGCTGGCATCATACAAAGAAAAACTAAATAAATTATTACTAAAGAAATATTCCTTTGAACGAGATAACATTACATAATTTCACAGTTTCATTTAAGTTACTGTTTACAGGCGTTTACGGAAATGAAATAGATATAATATACTCTGTAGTATCGGTCACACGATCCAATTTACTCAGATGTTGGATGTTTATAACAGTTTTTTTTAGCGAACTGAAACTTGAAGAATTGTACGTTGGCTGCCTATTTAAAAAATGTGTAGAGCCAGTGATTTTTGGTGAAAAGGATTCTGCAACAATTTGTTTAATGTCTTATGTGTATACCTGTTTCTCTGCCTCCTGGTCAGTGATTGGAAGTATTTAATGTTCGGCGTCTATGGGTTCTCCCGCATATCACGAACGTGTAGTGACGTAGTAACATTGTTCTGGTTGGCACAGTCAAATGAGCCACGCCTCTGTCCTATTATATTCTGCCAATAACCACGAACCAGAGTTGCAGGTGTCCACATAAGGGATTGAAACAAGTTGTAGCAAAATTCTTTTCACCAAAAACCACTATCTCTAAAATTGCAGCAAGTCTGAAAAAGCTGTATATTTCAGTTGCCGATCTGGCAGACCTGTATTGTTACACAAGTTAGAACAGTGCAGGGTATTCTTTTATACTGGTAAAATATACATACTGTGTTACGTGTACTAGTAAAAAATGTGTTAAAGAGTTAACCAGCAAAAATTTCTATAGGAATAAGAAATTGCAAAGTGAAAGTATTCTGATACATAACTGCCACTATTTGCATTGAGAGTTTGCTGTAAGAAAATTTAAACGTTAAAAATGTATTTGTTCCGAAGGCCTATCAAAGAATAATTATATATTCCTGATCTGAATTACGTTTATCTGGTAACATTTTTACCTGATGAACTTCTCCAAACTTATTGTCAAACAAAAAAAAAAAAAACATTACGAATTTGTCATCATTTAACATGTGTTCAAGTGCCTTACTATATATTTTCTTATGTGAATACATGCAGGAGGCAGTGTTTGTTTACTTTTAATGCCAAATTTCCTTTTTTTCATCAGCTGGCAGCTATCTATCCTGCTCCCGAGCAGGGTAGGTGTGAATGTATCCAGCGATGGGATCGAGCTTAGTATTTACAGATTCCAGGCAGTGCTAAACTGTACTCTCAAAAGGTTTCCAAACGAGTTTTAGAGTAATGTCTACTCTATCAAGGAATTGAGTAAGGTTTCCATAAGTTTTGTCTCTTACAAAAAATTAAATGTATTCTTACCAACTAAAAGAAATATTCATTAGAATCAGATAACATGCGACGATTATACTGTTACATCTAAAGTGTCCCTTTAATACGAGTATTATTGTACAGGTCTAGGAAAAAAAAATTTTGGCCGATGAAAATATTTTAGTTCACTATAATATATTTTAGTATAGTAAAACTGATCCGGTAAATTATTGTTACAAAATACTGTACTATCACTGACACAGCAGTTTTGCTATAAACACTGGCAAGCCTATGAACATATGATTTGTAGTAAAACACTGAAAAAGTTACTAACAGCTTCTTGGTCTCGTTTCGTTACATAAAGCAACAGAATTTTTCATGTTTGTTGATTACAGTCGAGCAATAAAACATCACCATGCTTATGGTGTACAGAGAGGCAAGATGACAAGTGAACTACTTGAATACTCAATGGTTGATAAAATCTTAACTACTTATCATAATTCGATGGAATTATTTTTTGGGTAGGTAGATATTTTATAAGTGGATATTTATGTATACAGCATTTGGTCGAAGTTTGAAGTAAAAAAAATTGAAAACCATTCTTAGAAAAACAAGAGCATGGAGCCACAAAATTCGTAAAAATAGAAAACTTAAAATTTTACAATTTTTAATACGATAATATCCAGGTTTCAATGAGAACTGAATTTAAAAAATTCTCACATTTTGACAGAAAATAATTTTGACTTCCAAGGCACCTGCATTAGAGGGTTTCAGATAGTAAAACGATTTAAAAACCGAAATGAGACTATTTTTGCAATTCTGTTATTAGAGACCTAGATATAACCGTAATAAAAATTAAAAAAATATAAGTAATTATTAAATCAAAACCAAAATATTGTACCGCCTAGTGCTATAAAAATAGACGTCCATTAATAAAAAATATACGGGTTATTCTTGCAAAAAAAGGAGTATTTAAAATGCTGGATATTTAATTTTTTAATTTTGTAATTTTACTTCCAGATTAATAAGTACACACTTATTTACTTATTCTCAGTGAGTGTACAATGCTTGTCAAAATCTTTATCTTTATTTATTGTATTTTTAAAACAGTTTTTAAAATACTTGTGAATGGAGAATACAGCCTAGTAATGGAGGAGACAGTAGCAGCATGAATAATGTATAATTGTACAAATTATTTCAGAATTGTTCAATTATCATTAAGATAATATGTAATGTAAAATAATTTTACTCTTACAAACTTATATTTATATGTATAAAATATAAAACTTTTTAACTTGCCTTTAGTTGACAAAGTTACTAATTATACTACTTATTATGCATACTTGAAACGAGACTTATGACAACAATGACTGTATGCTGTAAAACTACAAATGCACAGAAAATGAGACAAACTATAAAGAACAAACACAAGAACATTTTAACACGGTCCACAAATTTTAACATACTCGTAGTAACTCTGACGCTATGTTTTCAAAATGGTATCGTCCACGTTGATTAATTGTTGGGCAGCGTAACACTTTGACAATGTCTTCAGAATATATTACGTGTCATCATCTGTAAGTAAAAACTTATCACCACAAGATCTCTTCATAAATTTTACAGTAAAATCATTGTCTTGGTCATGTGACAAAACAAAAGCCACATACTCGCGTGACATTTTTTTCCCCATGCACTGTAACGACTACGTAGTCATCAACTTTAGCTGCTCTGGGAGGTTCTTCAGTCACATATTCTGTCTCAGATGCAGAAGAAGCACTTGAATCTGTATAGATATCATTTCATTAAAAAATACTTTGCCTGGTGCAGTAGCTGAAAAAGATTAGTTAGGGAAATCTTTATTTTATTTACAAATTGTAGGCCTACGCAAATACAATTTAAATAATGGTATACAACTAGTAAGGGACTACGGTGGTGGTAAGAGGATTTTACGACCCTTTAAAATTGCGGTCTTAAGAGACGATGGGGGTGACATGCTGTGAATATGGAGTGGTGCCTGGAATGAAGGGTGGAAGAAACCGAGTACCCCGAGAAAACCCACCGACCTATGACGTTGTCTAGGCACGTTCTCACATGCGAAAATCCGAATGAATGTTGTAAAGGAACCGAAATATGTCGTTGTGGGCTTTCAGTTGGACAAAATGTTCATCCATTGACATGATACCGCGATCCAGTACATAGAAAAAGAAATTTACTTTAAATGTAATTTTGTGTCCGTATTGACAGCAGATTCGTCATGGGATTCATAGTCAAATTGGCTCCTAGGCTCGTTATACACACAGTGGATATTTCCGAGCGGATGTTGTACCGTCGCTTATGGTCGGATATTTCACCGCCGCTAATGGGCGGAGTAATATACGTCGGTACCAGCAGAGTTCTGGAACCCACGTCAGTTCAGTTGTGTAGTCTGAAATCCTAGCATTGTTGTTATACAGTTGTCTAATGAGAAGGCGAAGAAAATATCGACTGTTTTGGGTTCATCCAATTAATGAACGACGAAATGAGTTTGGCGCGTTCTACACATTGTTTGAAGTGTTGAGGCAAGACAACAAGAAATTCTTCAACTGTTTCAGGGTGTCAATGACTTCCTTTGACGAACTGCATGGTCGGTTAAAAGATACCATTCAGCGCAGAAATACAAAAATGAGGAACTGTATTCAACCGGTAGAAATATTGGCTGTAACACTAAGGTAAGCGAAACAAAACTTGTACATATGAAAGGTGACAATAATAAGGTGTAATATAATATAAACATCTGTCCCAGAGACAGTAGAAACTGTTGTAAGAACAATAATAAAGTATACAGATTAAGTATAAACATGTCAGTATAAAGTATATCAAAGTAAATCAATATACAATTAGGAATATATGTCTATTGTACTTGAAGAAAGTGAACTTGGTGTACAACATCTTCCACAATCTTCATCACCAACGTACTCGGCAAAATGTTGAGCTGCTGACGCTTGTGGTTTCTGCTGTTGTGATGAGTAGAGAGCCAGATTTGTGAAAGATTGAGATGTTTGTCTCGGCTGGCATGGTGGTTTAGGTGGTTCGCCTTGTGAGGTAATTAATGGTGGATCGTAAGGTGGCATTTGTGGAAGATGGGGATATTGTGGATTCATAGAAAACTGTGGCTGAATTGGCTGTGAAAATATCTGAGGCTGTTGTTCAGAGTGTGGTGGGCGGATATGATGCTGCTGATGAGAAAAACGTTGCGTAGAGCATTCTTGATAGTAAGGCCTGGCAACGTTTTGATTTTTGATATTGGAAATCAAGCGAAGAACCTCGACTTGAAATTGAAGCCACTCATTACTATTGAAAGTTTGTGTGTGGTGAAGTAGACTATTGAAAAAGGACATTTGGTGGTCAGGTTGTTCTTTTTTGTCTAGAATCTTCAATATTTTCAAATCTACTTCATCCATCCTTTTTTTTTCTTGTTGTGGTTGGCAAGGAGGAGCAGATTCTGATGTTGCTGTAATTCTGCCTTCATGTAGAGTACTTTCAGGTTGCAATGTACCGTTGGTGTCATCATTCTTCTCTTGCTCAACAAAACTCTCTTCTGTGTCTGCCTTAGTGTATATTTTATTCACGAACTGGAGTTAATCAGTAAATATGTATTTTCTTTTCTTGGTGGCTCCGGAACCAGTGATTTTCTTTTCTTTCATATTCTTCTCGGCCTTGGCAAAAATGTCATGTAGATGTTTCCAACGCTTCATCACTTCCTTTCCTGGGGAAAAAGCGAAAAGAACACAATGTATTGTCTCTGTTGTACAGAATAATTTGGAACCAGACACAATTTGAGTGACATTTTGTTTGTGCATGCGCAGCAACTACTAATGTTTCTATTAGGTTAGAATTTATAAACGAATTCCAAGCTGTTTTACTTTCGGAAGTGACAGAGTAAACATAATACTCTTAATTTATGTATAATCAATGTATGTATTCTTAAACTTGTTCATAATTTATTTATAATGTGTACTATGCTATTATGATGTTGTGTTGTGCGTTTTTCAGGTATCTAGCAAGTGGATGTACTTTCGCCGATCTTCATTATTCCTTCAGAGTAGGAATATCAACAGCAAGAATGATAGAGATGTATGTCAAGCAGTGTGGAGGGTAATGCAAAGTGAGTGCGTACCACACCCTATAAAACAAATGTGGGAATCAGTAGCAGACGGATTAGAAAACAAAGCAAACATTCCGCTTTGTATTGGGGCAGTAGATGGTAAGCACGTCTGCATCCTGAGTCCAATAGGAAGTGGATCTATGTATTTTAACTAAAAAGACTAACATTCAATTGTGTTGGTGGACATTGCAGATAGTAAGTACCTATTTATATTTGTGTATGTTGGTAGTTATGGGAAGGGCTGTGACTCATCAATTTTTAAACACACCCAGCTGTGAAAATCAATAGCAAGCAGTTCAAACATCTTACCTGATGAGAAGTGCCTACCAGGTACAAGAAGTCCGAACTTGTCATATTTCTTTGTTGGTGATGCAGCATTTGGGCTAGACAAATACCTGTTAAGGCCATATGCTGGGGAAACATGTAACAGAGAAAAAGAGAATCTTTAACTATCGATTATGTCGAGCAAGAAGGTACATAGAGTGTACTTTCGGTATTCTCAGCAATAAATGGAGAATATTCCATCGACCTTTAAATGTTCAACCACAATTAGGTATTGATATTATTAAAGCCTGCATTGTTACTCACAATTATGTTAGGGATAGAGATGGTTACATAGTTGAGGATGCAACATCTATTGTAGGGATTGAGGATATACCAGGAGAGAACACGATCAGAGGAGGCCTCACAGCTAACAACGTGAGAAACATTCTTTGTACATATTTAGTTTCAAGTGTAGGAAAGGTTTCCTGGCACATGTCAAAAGTGTAATATTTTTTAACAATTTTCTTGTCACACTGTGTCTGATTCGTGAAATGTTAGAATAATTTAATAGTTCAATAAACAAAATGGTACAATAGTAACTGAACATATTTGTTCCATTTAAACATATTTCATTCCATTAAAAAAATAACCTTTATGCCATAGTCTACAGGAGTAGGTAGATGACAACGTAAATATTTCTTTGAATTTAGTTTAACAAAATGAACGCGTAAATGTAATATCAAATTACTGTATTTTATGTATCAGTTTGGAAATAATTTGTGCAGACACATGTGTGCGTGTGTGTGTGTTTATATATATATAAGAGCTTTCGCGATACTATGGTTTTGGGGTCTATGAACCATAAAATGTAAACCAAATAAATTTTTTCCGGAAGTTGCATCATGAGCACAGCTACAATAGGTAGTATTTCTTCGACATCTACCTACAGATATACATGCAGACATAATTAATTGAATTATAAAAGGAATATGGACTTACCGAAATTGTTCCTTTCATTTTCTTGCATCTGGTCAAAATCACTTCGTAATTCCACACCCACAGCATCCGAAGCGATTTTAGTACCGTTACGGTCCATAAAAATGTCTATGGTTTTGTCCCATAGTACAGGCTTTGCTTCAACTAATGAAATAAGTATTTCATTATCAATGTCGTCACTCATTATAACACAACACAAGGGGGAGCGATACGCGATGCGGAAACAGAAACAATACTGCAGGAGAGTTCTAATCATACTGCCCAAAGCAGAAGCAAGAGCGGTAAAATCCGCTGTGTGTGTAAACGTGTATTTGATCAGGTAGCCCACTACTTCGACGTGACGGTAAAACTTCCGTCGGCTCCAATGGCACCGGGCGGCTGCACAACTACCGCCGACGTTAACACTAGAAACGCCAAAATTTATTCATACCTTTTAAAGCCAGCTGCGGTCATTTTGACCTTTTAAGAATTTGCGATATTTTTTAATAATAATATGCATTGTGTACTAATATATTGAATTATATATGAGTTTTGAGACTATATATATATGAATTTATTATGCACTAGAAAACTGAGAGATGTAGAACACGACTAAA
>PNEQ01026194.1:0-16679 GCA_003012365.1 Medauroidea extradentata | reverse complement strand
GTAGTATATATATATATATATATATGTCTGTGTGTACGTGTGCATTGTAAACTTACTATTGACTGACTTGGAAATCTTCTCTTGATGTAGCTAAAGTCCATTTTATTCTTTGCTCTTCGCCTTTCGTAAATTTAAAAACATGCACCTTGAGGCCGCTGTTACGACTACCCATAAAACCCTGTTAACATGAAAAAGGGTATTATATCTCACTAACACCACTAATTCTTACACTAACGTAAAACTCACAGCGCAAGACGCGTCTACACGTGAAGAAATACGTTTATCAACTGCTCTGCTACACAGAGTAGACAGCAGGTCAGAACCACTTGTCGAAGGGATGACCCACCCTCGAATTTCTCTGGGATGGCCTATTGTCCGTGGAGTCACGCCCATCAGGCTCGCCAGTGCTCTGGCCTTCTAGTCTAGTCGGTGTTGGTCTGGCAAACATGACACAAACCTGACACACATAATTTAATTGGCACAGGAATTTTAAACTTCCACTTGGAAACAGGTGTGAATATGGACCGTGAACCACCAAACAAAACAAATCAATTACATGATAAAGACCACATAATTTGTCAATTTAAATCATGTTATTGCAGTAGTGCTTGTGATTTTGTCAATAATTGCATGGAACACAGTAGCACTGCATCCTTTACCTACTTCTGAATAGGAACATCAGATCCATGATTAGATAACCCCCCCCTCCCCCCCAAAAAATAAAACAGTATTCTAAATCCACTTCTGAGTGGAAGACAATTGCATCAACACTGTATGTATTTTGTCTATCCAGCAGCGCACTGAGATAGTAAAAAAATTTACATCTGCATGATGAAGGAAAGGGGAGTGAAGGAGGCATGAGAATTGTATACTGGCACTCGATCCACACTCTGTGATGGGAGGGAGTACCAAATGCTTGCCAGACGCTCACGAACATAGCCAAAGTCATGCCACCAGTCCAGTACCTAGACACAAGTTCATACAGTTGCGCTATCTGTCCGCCCTCTACACTACTTCTAACTACATTCACGTACAATCATTCAATTACTTAGTATCAAACATCGAGGGATTGTTTTAATGTTACTTGTAATTAATGACAAGTTCTGGTGAGTGCTCAGTTCATAGTGAACAACCTACAGCAATGAATGCCCAGTAGACGTGCACCAGTGCGTATTTGTTTCAGCGACAGTAGAAGATTGTAGCTACCAATTTCACATTTTTTTTTCTTCTGTGTAAATTAGTATTTTATTAATATCTAGTCTAATTTTCTGCACTTAAAAAAAAAAACTGACTTTGAACTTGTGAGACAGCACTAAGGAGCTCAGTTTTCTCATTTTTTGGGGACTAGGGTTGGTCACATCTACTGTTCAGCGATATGCTTTTGATTGGAAGACGTCTAGCTACTGACATCAATTTAAGGTTCTATTTTTACATTAATTAATTTCTCGCAAAACGCTACGTACGTCAGGGCCCAACTAGAGGTACTTTGCAGAAAAATTCAATTTAAAAATATAATGAGGGGAGGGGAGAGCAAAATAGGCCACAATCGATTTTACGAAAGTTGCGATTTTACGAATGTGATGAGAGGAACCGTAAGTATTCATAAAATTGGTGGTCTAGTGTAGATACAATCTACCATTGTCTAGAAAAAAATTCGAATACACAACTACAAGTGAGTGACTTCTTACAAGCATTAAGACTGTTGTAGTGTTTTTAAGGGGGTAAAAACAATCACTACAATATTTGTTGGCATATAATGCTAATTTCAGTGGTTGCGAATCACTATTCACATCATACTTCATGTCATATTAGTCAAAAACACAAACAGCAAAAAAAAACTGTGCTTGACGCACGGGAACAGCGGAGCAGATCGAGATGGCGTACAACGCTTGACAAGAAACATATTGCCTCTATTCACAGTGAGCCAAACTCACTTGCAAGATTTTCATTGAAGTCTTTTTCCTATGGGACTTTAAGTGGTGACCTCCAAATTTTATTTTTGGATAGTATGAAGTAAAGGCCAACACACGTATCTTGCTTTGCATTTTAAGAATTCAGCTGGCATTTTCCGGAGTTACAGTACTCTAAAAAAGCAGTTTTTAGTCATTCAGAGAGTGACCAAAACACGTTTCAAGCAAGCACATAAGATTTTAAAAAGTAAAAAGTGTAGTTTCAAGTGGGTTCTCTGTTAATTGATAACAGCAATAGAATTAATCTACGCCATTTCATGTAAATGACTCAAGATAAATCACCATGTGACTGACTCAAAGATCTTGTATACAGGTACTGGCATAGAGCAGAGTAGTCACGTAAAAAGTATATGCACGCACGCACACACGCACATGCGCACGCACACACGTACAAGCACATATCCAAGCAACTGAGGTACTCACCGTATGCTGAGGGCTTTGAGGGGCATCTAGAACTAGCATCCTCTTGGATTCGTCAGCCTCCGGGTCGATGATACCTCCACGCTGCTTCTGATGTGAGAACAGTTCTGCCATCTTCTCCTGCAATAGTCTCAGTTCCTCATTAATTTCAAAGTGTCGAGCATTCTGCAGCTCTAGAGGCAAGGGAGCGCCAGTAAGTGCTTCTACATCGTAGGTAATCCTCTCCCTGCATACTGGACACAGCACCTACAATCAACACATAGAAATGCCCTCAGAAAACTGATACCTACATACTGCATACTACTTACTGTCATTTGTGAAACTATTTTAAAACTTGAAATTATTAACAGAAAATTGAAACTGGCATTATTTACTGCTATGTGATACAGTACTACCAAATAAGTATCTTTAACTGGTTTGGCGATGTCTTCAGAGCACCTGTCATTTGTCATTTGTATACGCTGAATGACGGGAGAGAAAAAAAAGTAATTTTTCTTGTGTTATGAATAGGGACAAGATTTACTGGTGTTATTTCTTGGTTAATTTCGTTTTTAAAATCAGACATTTCGGTGTTATTATTTTTGTGCTGAATGTACTACTTCCCAAAACCCATTAAATTAAATATGCTATGCTTGCTACAAAAAATATAATGTAAATATTAAGCGTATTCAAAAGGAATAAAACAGAAAAGAAACTACACAGTACAATAATTGTCGCTGAAGTTTTGTTGTATCCATGCGCAAAAAAGGGAGGAAAAAAAAAAAACCAAGAATCTATATGCTGTTTTCGCACGATGCAGTGTCATGGCATGTTGTGTCTACTGACGCATCGCTTTCGGAAGGAGTAGGGGGAGGGGGGTGACTGCTGTGTTGTTATGACTGGGAGAGGAGGCAGTTATTTTTAGAATGTTCAGCCCAGGCACATGTGGTTTTCCATGAATGCAGGTGAAACATGCAAAGGAAAGTAGTAATTTAGAAGCAGCCCGAAAGTTTTTTGTCAACGAAAGTAATGCGCATCTTTGGCGGAAAAGTATAGAAAAATGTATGGTTGCAGAATCAAGAATCGTCCCGCAAAGTTTTTAAGGGCTGTAAACATGGGAAGTGTCCTGAACTGGAAGATAAGTTGACATTATGGGATAGAGAGAGAGAGAGAGAGTCTGTCGAAACCAATGCCTATTGGCTAGCTGGTACAAGGAAAGGAGGGAAGCCACGCTTCTTCTGCCTCCTCCCTCCCCCTGCCTAGAGCTGTCAAGGCCCGGGCACTCGCAAGGCTATGTCTGGCGAGTGCTGGCTAGCTGCCGGCTGCCACCACTGCTGCCCACACACGACTGGTCCACATTGTACCTACGCTACGACCCAGTGTGTGTCGAGTAAACACACGGACGAGACTCATTTTCTACGCTTCATTCGTAAGTGGCGAGTATTTCTTGGATGTGACGTGACCATCCGCTGCTGTGTTTATTTACATTTTCCGTTCAAATTTACTTAGGGAAAAAATGAGAACGTTTGCGACCTATAATTTTTGTATTCGTACTGTTAAATACTGCATTGTTGCAGTACTTTGTGGAGACAATGCCGCCAAAAATGTCTATTAGCGAGCGGGCGAAACAGTTTTCCAGTAATGGGATGGTGAAATATGGGGATGTTTTACTTTGCCAATTTTGCAACAATGCGATGCCGGTGACGTGAAACATTCTTCAAGCAAAGGCTCGTGAAATTGCTTGTGAAAAAGGAATCTCGTTGGTCCTGACGTCAGCTAAGCAGACGGAGGGAGAGAGGGAAGGTGGGTCAGTGGCTAGTATAGGGTAGGTCTGGCAACGGTGGCAACTTCAGCTTGTACGAGCTGCTACTGACGTCACAGTGTCTGCATTCCAACAGTCCCACTTTTCGCTCTTAACTCGCTTACCATCTTCTTGTTTACCGCTACTGGTCTGCATCATCCTCTCACTCCAAGGCTTTTCGCCTACCCCTCCCCCATCATTTGCCCACATGCTCCGTTCTATAATTCTTGAGCTTTCCAGCCAGCTGCCTCTTCCTGCACGGCCCGAACCTCGACGTACAACGTTCACCGTATCACATAAGGCCATGCAATTTTATTTTCCAAATTGAGGAGTTCAAAATTGTCATTCACACTCTATGCGATGGCACATTATATGTGGAAAAAATACTGTAAACTACAGAAAATAACCTAAATTTAGGCTGCAGAGGCCAAATAAGCGATGTTTCTCATATTCAATTTGAAATAGTTTAATTTAGCATTTTGACACCAATTTCGGTGATATTTCGATTTATCGCGATTCAACATATAATCGTGTCCCTAGTTATGAATTAACATTTTTATAAAGATAATTTCAGTAGAGTCTCGCTAATTGAAATTAATGGGAACCAAAGCATGTTCAGATTACCAGACTGTCTGATGAAAAATGTATCCTCTCATTATGTTTGTCAGTCAGTTGAAAATCCTATTCTTGAACATTGCCAGATGTTCAACTGCAACCCAACAAACAATAATACAGTTATAATAAATAATGAGTGCCTATCTGCACCTAGATCAAAATTAATTTTATTCCAATGAATTTTTACACTGGAACTTCTGGTACAAGACATATGGACTTTGGAGTATCAGTCTGTGGTTCTTCGTTTAGAAATTGTATGCTGTCAATTGTTATCGTGACATTAGTTTACTGCGATTGGATGGTGTTATGCATTAACCGACAAACCACCAACTTTTAGTTACTAGTAATTTTTAGATTTGAAACAGTCTTACACAAAGTCATTTAGTCCTATTAAGTCAATATTTAAAATAATATGTTTTGGATTAAAATACTTTTTGTAAGACTGTTTTAAATGGGAAAACATTTTTTACATAAATAACAACTAGAACACAGATGGATTATGCATAACACCATTCAATCTTATAAACTGTTACCAATAAAGCTATGCCATGTTCACTGATACTGTGTAATAGTATTACAATCCATCGTCAACGAAACTGTAAGCTCAACTCCAAATTATCTGTTTAAATTTTATTGAACTTTTGAGTCACCATGGATTAAGTGTTTGAACTGTTTCTGCAAAAACTTAGATTTATCTTAGCCAGTGAAATGTAATGAGAGTAAAAGTTTCTTTTGAACAGACGTTTTCTCCAAGGCCAGAGGTCCTAGCTTAAGTTTTTATTGTATCTACTAATTGAGTAGTCGAGGCATATAATTAAATTACACCCAATTCTTTGATTGAATATAATAACCCTGAGATATACCTAAAATTGTTCCTACAATTGAAGATCTACGTTTCTACTGGAAAGTATAACTAATTAAATATGCTATTGAAACATGGAACCGTGCAATGCTAAGGGTATCCTGTAGCTATAGATTTGTACGAATTACATCTGTGTTTTTGCTAATAAATTACTATTTTTAGATTTGTCAAATTAACCACTTCTCTACAAGTTATTACAGTACTAAAGGTGTTAAATGTATTTCACACATTTACTGCAACTCACCCTATACAAAGTTTCATAATTAAGACTTATTTATATTACAGTACTTCATACGTTACACGTACGTTCCACGTTCAGTATGGTAGCATAGTTGGTGCACGTAACGTTTGGGCCAGATAGGAGAATTAATTCTGTTTGGAAACTCCCAAAAATTTGCGGTAAAAATCGCATCAAAATGGAAAAAACTCAGATGAGCGCTATTTTCTGAGCTTCAAAAGGGGTTAATTACAAAGAAACTATTAATAAAGGCATACCAGTGACACTGAAGAAGGTACAGACGGTATAGAGTTTCCTAGTACAAATTAATTAATGTATGGTGAGGCAGAGAATTCACATACCGCCGAAAACATTTAGAAACTGTCATGGTGACAGATGAAGCCACTCTAATGGACTTAACAGGCATTAGTGCTAACGTAACGGACGTTGACGTAAGGGTTGGCGTACCACATGACACAGTCATGTCTAACACGTAATAACCCTCTACACAACCCGAGGATACACAAAACAATAGTGGGGCAGACAACACAGCCTTAATTACTGAATTATTTACGCAACTGTGAGCACAAATTTCCGGAGTAGAAATTAAAATTTCTGGTGTCGAAGACAATGTTAGGTCACAGATAAACAATTTTGAAATGAAAATTAAAGCAACATTTTCCACTTTTCCACTCAGAAATTAGTACCTTGCGGAGTGATATCGCCGAGGTTACTAACACTACCCTGACGCTCTCCAGCAACATAACAAATTTGTAACGTTTCCGTCTCGTACAAGTACATGAGCCCCACTTGGGCCAACAAATTGTAGCACACCAGTCCACCTAGACCAGTGCACTAGCTCGACGATCACCCAGCCAAAAAGGCAAGGATGAAAACTGGAACATTTCTCTTCATCTGTAGTCAAGTACTCTGGAATTTACTGGCAGTATATTTGTAGGTTACGTTGCCTTGTAGACCAAATTTAGAATTGTTTTTAGAAATTAGTAAATTTAGAGAAGTTAGTTACGAAATGATATACTCCACTATGATCTAAGACTGTTGGTTTATTAGATTTTTAGTTTACGTCAGCTCAAAATACACTGTCTTAATACGGTAGATCCGGTTCACAGAAAACTCCAAGCAGAAATGCAGTGAGACTATATCAGATAATTACGCTAAACAATGTCAGAAAATTTAGCACACGGTGAAATATAAAGACGCGGCGAAGAAGAATGAGTAGCCATCCTGGCTCTCTGCACCTAGCGGCCTACATGCACGGGCGGAAACGAATTTTATAGAGTTAAAGCTTGTCCGAAAGAAAGGTTAAAGAACGGAGACTGCGGTTCTAACCATGCATGTTATATTTTGACTCACGAACTTCACTTCATAAAGTATTTTTGGGCCGCAGCGCCACGCACGTCTACTCAGGATCGCGTCACGACTTATTCTGAAATGGTGGAGGCAAAACATTCCAGAACGAAGGGCGAAGGGGCGCCACACGCTGTGCTCTCATTGGCTGGTTCTCGGTGGCGTGACCTTCGTCATTCGTTCCATTATCTAGAACCCTCTAGGGCACAATCAGAAACTACGCATTAAAACAACAAATGGCGCCAAAACTACAGCGGAAAAAACTAGAACATAAAAAGAAAAATAAAGCTATTGCCTCCTACCAAGGCCACCTGGCATAACAAACAAACATTACGCACTATCTAGAACATACGAGAAACAAAGAACTGTGTTTCTACTCTCCCCTTCTGTAACTAAGTCCACTGAAATAAAAGTTACAATTCTAAATATTATATTATACAATTAAGATTACATAAAATAAAAATTCTCCCGTAAAATAAAAACCCCTTGTCTTGCAATGCTATATTACCCCCCAACCTTTCAGTACAAATTTTCAAAAATTTGGCTGAAAGGTTCCTAAGCCAAGCCTGTAACTGTCCATTAAATAGAACCTCCAAACACACTACTCTTTGTTCATCATTCAATATATCGTCACCTAGCATTTATATAGAATTTTTACATTCAACAAAATACACCCCTAAACAAGGTTGATACAACAATTTTCACTGACACTGTAAATATCATCCTTACACATCTGGTAACTAGAACCATAAACCCATATTCATTACTTACAAGTGCCTACGTTAGGGCTATTGAACCTTACACCAATTCTCAGTACTTTAAACAATTTGACTTTAAATAATGTTCTTTCCATAATTTTTTAAAATAGCCTCATTATAACATACAGATCATCAATTACTACAAATGTCCAATGATTAAACATAAATCATTTTTATTGCATTTAGCTCAAACTCAATTTAAAAACAAAGTTCAAAATTTTGTGTTCCAACAACTTCAACTTATTATTTCATGAATCAACACCTTCCCTCATATTAGTCCATTTTCAACATATTAGTCCAAATGTTCAATTAAATAACCTTTAAAATGACAAAACACACTTCCGAATTGTCGAAAGAATTGGTTTCCCAATTATTTACATTATAATCTTTACATTTACAAAACAGACAAGTAATAAACATACCTGTTACACTAAACAAATGTACTATGCAACATATTATTCATCACTCAACATTATTATCAACCCCAAAAAAAATCTCAATAATGCTATAAACACCAATTACTTACATATATTCCTACAGTACTACATCCTTATCTGCACTCAGCAAAACAAAATCAATTGATCTTTCATAACACTTTTTTAAAAGAGTAACATGCCAATTCCTTCCTCAATATAATTGCAACATATCAAAATCACAATTTTTTTTATTACAAAAGATTAATGTGTATTACTTCCTTTTCTGTAACAAACTTTGATTTTCTTTCTTAGTATTATAGATTTGGTAGACTTTCCCATTATCAAAACCAAAATGAAAGTGATAACTATTTATCAAATAATGTGTGACTGGGCTGGTAGGTCTCGCAGAACACACGTAACCACAATGCCAAACAATTACTATAAGTGTTTCTGTCAACACGGATCACTAACGCAACATTAACAAAACAAAATACATGAAAACTGATACATTACAAGACATCACAAAGAAAAACAACCCCATCACTTCAAACCTTTTACGTCACTAATTGTACTGTAAATAAACTTCACTTATCATCCTCAATCACAAGTTAACAATAAATATAGACTAGGTTGGGCCTCCTCCAACATACCTACCTATTACCTTGTATCAAAAAGTCACCCTCAGGTACTGAAAAACTGGTTCTATGTGTGTCCATTGGTCAACGACGGGACACTTGCTCTTCCTAGCTCGTAGAACAAATATTACTTATTTGCCAACACACGGCTACAAAAACCAGATTCAACCCAAACCAGCTAAAAGCTCATTATAAAGAGTGCGGTTTATAACAACATATGTCTAATAACAACAACTTTATAATCCACCATCCCTTCATAATACTTGTAAAATTATTTGGTTATAACAGCAATCTGCTATAACAACAATTTTTGTTGCCATTGAAAGTTTATGTTATAATGAGATTCCACTTTACTTTCAAAACAATTCACTCATATTTACTTAATTAAACAATATCAAATTCCCATAAAATCTCCCAGTAACAAATAATAACATTAGTGCTCAGTGATCAAAAAGTATTTATATCTGTAAGAAAACAAGAATACTCAAGTGCGGTCCTGCCTGGCAACCATCATCCATGTGAAAACAAAGTCATTAGCAAAACACACTTATCAACACATCAACAAAATTAAGAAAGAAATATTACTAGAAATATTAAAGTTACCATGTGCAAGTGTTGTAAAGAAAACAAAATGTAGCATGAAAGGCAGTAGAAATATCACGCAATTGCGACATGTGTGCACTAACGATTCCCACAGCCAGTCACAATTAGCTTTATCGTTGAAACATGACAATACCATTATACACGAAGACTTCAATATAATAAATCCACTAGCATCAACTTAGCATCAAACCATCAGTTATATAAGTGTCAAAACCACACTTGCCAAAATTTGTCTGGCCCTGGCCAGTTCCCAAACAAATTATTTTAACTTACTGTCGTTTGTAATATTATCATATTGTTATAATTTCCAACATGGTGGTATTCCTTACTCATTATTATAAATTCACATAAACCTTACTGTTATACCTATAACATTTTCATTACAAATTGTCATCAGTTGCACCAAATAGAAAAAACTAATTTTCACAAATAAATATATTCCCCTGAACCTATGATGCTCAGTCTATAAAAATTATATAAAAAAAAAAGTCTTAAAACCTACTTGTTTATCTTAATATGCACATTGTCCTTTTACAATACAACCTCCTAGGCTTGCATTCACTATCTAGAACTATCTAGAACATACGAGAAACAAAGAACTGCGTTTCTACTCTCCTGTTCTGGATCCGAAACCATTGAAATAAAAGTTACAATTCTAAATATTATATTATACAATTAAGATTACATAAATTAAAAATTCTCCCATAAAATAAAAACCCCTTGTCTTGCAATGCTACACATTTACAAACTGCACAACAAGTAACCGACATTAGAGTCGCGGAAATATCCACAGAAATGTCTCAAATAAAGGAAATGAATGAGAATTTGATGGATTTCACTAGGTCTTCCGCTGTACAAGTCGGTACACTCAATACGTTAATGTCTGTGATACAGTCCACGAGTAAAACCCTGTCTAACGAGGTGGAACACTTGAAAATTGCTGTAAACCAAACAAAACACAGAACTAGAATCATGCTCGACACAAATGCAAAGTTTGATGGTTACACCTACTACACCTACTAGTGAGCCAAATAACGAGAGAATTGCAGAAATTAAAAAGTGCTTGTTGAAAATCGACCTAGGTAAGGCCAGCACAATCGTGGAAAAAGTTACTACCCATAAACCCTCACAATCCCAGCATTCCTCAACACTAGATAACGATGCTGATTTTTCCATGCAATAACAACCTAACTCGCATCATTTTGCAAACTCTGATTTCAATACAGCTTCAATATCAAATAATTTTTTGTTAAACAAGCCTAACTTGCTTTATCATCCTTCCAAATATTGGGTCAAGCAAATTCCTAAATTTTCTGAATTTACACATGAAAGACTTGTAACTCATCTGAAAAACATGGAAGAATATTTAGACTATTTCAACCTAAATTGCGAAGATAAATTCAGGTGTTTGTCCAATAGCTTCAAACACAACGCACAGGGAGCCAAATAAGTCAAATTTTTCTAAGTGGGAGAAATTCAAAGAGGAATTCCTTAAACAGTTTTGGAACTCAAAAATCCATGGAAATATTAGCTCACTTGCATAAAGAGAAATGTCTTATCGACCTCCGCAAAGAATCAATTCGCTATTTGTTCAATCCAATACCAGTTTACCTCAAGGTCACTACAGACGAAACTTTAACCGCAATTATGGGGCAGGACAGTGTTACTATCTAGGAGGAAAGCACCGTTTTCAGCCTGACTACCAACAAGGCAAATCTAACCTGCACAGAGATTCTACCGGAAATTAAAACAATGAAAGGTTGAAAACACCCAGACCAAATGCCTACAGATGGAACTATTTACGTTAGATCCTCTGACGAAGCAAGACCCAAATTGCCTACACCACCCCCACCACCAAAGAGAGGTAATCAATTCAGTTGGATACCTGCAGCCAACCTAAGACAACTGAACGTAGCCAATTTACCTAAGAGAAATTCTAACCCAGACCACATGAGCTGCTTGAAGAGTACTTTCGTTCCTGCTTACCAATATTATAGCAGTAATCAGGCTAATAGTGGCCAGAGTATGTTTGTGCCAGCCGACAAGACCCCTCCACTGACCAGTCAAGGGTACTTCTCCCTAAATGAACCCTTAAACCTTAAGGCACCAATGTTCTTTTACAATTCATCAAGTATGGCTAACGAACCACTGGTTAGTACGAACCAGCCAGTGTTAAACTAGATTTGTGATAAACCACACTGTCCATGTTACCACAGGTTTTGCTCCTTACGAAGTACTAACGAACTGTTCTACTGAGGTATATGACATTATGAAGTATCTACCTAAATTAGAATCATTGCTACTGCAGAAAGATCCCATCAAGATTAGGCAAGAGATGGAAGAACTAGTCAAGTGAAGGCTGTACACTGCCGCTGAAAGTCGTCGCAAGCACTACAAAGTCTGCAAGAAAATTAAGTTTACAATAGGAGACCAACTGCTACTAAGAACTAATCCTGTGAGTTCATTGTTTAATCGAGTGACAAATAAACTCTTTTTGATTTTTGACGGACCATTTATCAGCACTAATATCATACAAAACAACTGTTACGAGGTAACGAGTCCTGATGGAACTCCTGCAGGGAGGTACAATATCATGAAGCTACGTCGTTACACCGAAGTTCTAAACACCTACTGAGATGAGTTTCTGTTTGTAAGACAACGAATTAACCTAAACATTGGTCACCTTACTATAGTTTTGATAAGGTTGCTAAGTGATTTTTTTTTTAGCTGATGTTGACAGCCTTGATGTTAAGAGTTCATCATTGAAGATTTTTGGTTGTAATATTTTATGAGGTTACGAGGAGTTATATATGTCAATACATTAATACTAGTGGTATACTATGTTGTTGATGGCCTATGTATACATGTCGGATGTTATTGTAAGACGTCACCAGACAAGTGAAGCCTGACAGCCACTGCTGTGTCAGGACGTATTTGTTAAAAGTTATTTGACTGGCCGTAGACGATTCTAGCTCTACTATTGAACTCGACGTAACCTATTTTTGAGAACTCTGTCACTTAGTTTTCCCACAGAAGTATCTGTGAAATTTAGGTAACCTACTCCTCTAGTGTATGAGATGTTATAACATACAATACTAATTCTTCGAGTGAATTGATTAACTGCTGTCGTAGTATGCTGATATGTTTTAGCTCACGTCTGTCAATTACAGTAGTTGTTTTGAGTATAATTTTAAAGTATGATTGACTAAACCCCAATAGTTTTCACTCTGGTATAAGATCAAAGCAAGGCAGAAAAAAGAAAGAAATATCATGGAAATTCCAATCAACCCTATTGTGTACTTACAGACTAAATACTTACTCCTTGCATGGTAATCCAATATGAAGAAGAATTGGTAGCTGACAAAGTCTAATACAGGTTTTATTTATTTTACTGATATTGTTAGAAAAGCAACGCAGGACATCTGAAGGTATTTTTGGGAGACTAATTTATGTATGATCTATTTGGTTGAATTTTTAAGTTGAACTACTTTGAAATAGCCTAATTCTTTGCAACAAGCATACGTTACAGAAGACTATTGAGAATGTAGATACTGTTAATTCCACATATAGGTTAATGGTTATTTATTTCATCTAAATTGTTTATTTCATGTTTGTATAATGTTATGGTTTTGATGTATTGTACTGATTAGGAGAATTGGTACTGCAAAGTCCATACTTGAGTTAGGGATTGAGGTATAGCCTTGCCTCTGTAACCAGTGAATCCTTATAGTGACGATTAGACTCTTCTGCTTGTGCTTGATTTAGGTAGTGCCAACATAGGAACTATACTACCCCTACTTATTGCCACGGCAACATGCGGAAAACATATTTAACACCTGCCTGTTCAGAAGATGTCTACTACTAAGAAGAGAATCTACAGTGACTAATTTTGATATCTAGAACTTTTAAAAGGGTTACAACAGTACATAAAGTGTTTTGATTCAACTAAATTTGTATATAATTTCAGTTGAATAGCATATGTTTTGAACTATAATTATGTTTAATCTAGAATGATAAATCAATAATAGTGAAAGGAATACTTCACTACCAACTTAGACGTTTCATGATGAACACTAATTGAATTTCAGAATGTTGTGTATACAACAATAGGACACTTTATGATTAATCATTAACTCTCATTAAAGACAATATTTCAATGTGCTAATGTTGAATGGTTATTATTCCTGGTCTATAAACTTAAATACGAGATTATTGAAAAACACTTAAAATCTCTCTGAATAACAAACGGTTCTCGTGTGCTACCTAGTATATGACGGCTGCAAAACGTTTCCCTGCTATAAATTTTGCCATAGCGATGTGTTACATTCGCAATACCGTACGAACGTGATACGATCTACGAAGATGTCCTGACATGGTAACAAATAAACCAGACCACGTTGAGCCGAATATTACTCAATTTACTCATTTAGGCTTAAGGCCTTCATTGCTACACTTCCTTAAGACTTAACCAAGTCCACAATTTGTGTAAACCCAGAGCAAGAAACTAGAAATCAACTAATATATGCTTATAGCTATTAGTGAAACAGGGTAATTTTGAGAAAAGAAAATCCAGTAAAGTTTAAGAACGTTCTATTCACAAACTAAACAAATTTTGCATGCCCTTTACAGTTCATGAATTAAGATGCAAAAGCACCAAATTACGTCTCTCTCAAAGGCAATTCCCCTCCTTGCCTTCTAAATACATAAAAAAATAGCACACATTCACTCTTCTCCACTTCTATGTTTCCATTCAAATACATGCTGATCCCTTTTCCAGAACACACAAAACATGTGTTCGCCATAAATGAGCGGGCCTTCCTTAAAGTCTCTGACAACACCCAGGAGTACTGCGATCCACACTGGGAATGTACTTTGTGACGTCGACTACAGCTGATGGTAGTTTAACCACACTTACCAGGCCTCCAGAAATTGCCTTACACACGGACATTAAATGTACCAAATAAAATCAGGGCTGCTTCTTTGTGCTCTGGCACACTCGGCGAACAAAGAAGTATACTCAGCTCCCATCATGACGTCAACGCATTCCTTTATCAACAGACCACCAAACTTAGATGAGGGGAACCTTCATGTTCGACCGAAGAGTGAGTATCAGCCTCCAACACCCCTCTTAACTCGACTAGCAGACAAGAGCGCCCCTACCTCGGCCATCTGAACCAGACACTCCCCTCCTTCCCCACGCCTACCCCTCCATGGCCAGTGGAGTGAAAGGCCTGAAGTAGAACTGGGGAGGCCTAGCACCGGCGACCGGGGTTTTCACTAACGCTCAAAAAGGGAAAACAAGTACCAAACTTAAGACTCCTACCCCTTCTAACATTATCAAGGCTTTTAGGCGAGGACCGCTCAACCCCCCACCCAATTAACTCCTATGGACTGGAACCTAATACCCGATTATGTTCATAACTCAACCACATTCCCCAGACAAACATTTCATGAACCAGTCTTTCACACAAAACACAAGACAAATCATAAAATACCACATACAAAGCTCTAAATTTCTAATCAAATGTCCCTTAAGAAGTCACAAAACCTTATACACCCCATAAAAGAGAAATACAAATCATTATCTCACAAAGAACCCACAACATTTAAAACACATATGGTCTCAGCACCTTTTCAAACCAGCCAAAAAATGCACAATCAGTTTGTTTTCCTCAGTGCTCTTGTCATGATCAGGATTCTCAATTTTAAGACAAACAATCTTCTTTACCCAATCGCTAACAAATAACACTAATAATTTACATCCTTTACAACAATAAACACACCATAATGCCTTAAAGGAGCCTATCAACTCATAAAATATACAGTTTATGTACATCTATTAAATATACATAAGATTATTTACTTAGTTCCTAATATGGCCATAAATTTTACCACGACGATCATCCACATTTACCATTTGAGCGGTCAACAATATATGATATCCAAACACACAAATCCACAAAACAAAAACATCCTCAACACTCGCCAGTGACAAACATAAAGATACGAACACAATGACTCATGATCGGACATGATAGATGTGCCTTCCTTAATACAAATGGATTATCTTCTTTACACATACTCCAGCTATTCTCTCCAAGGCACCTCTGCAAAACAAAGGGACCCTCATATCTCGGGGACAGCTTAGCAGATACCTTAAACGCGAGGTACGAGAGGCGAAAACTTCAGTACAACACCTTGTCTCCCACCTTAAAGGGGAACCACATTATACCTTCTAGCTGCCAAGGTTTGCGCTGCTTCTAAGCAATCTTTAACTCTGGTAAGAAAAACCTTGCGCTGCGATTCCGAATGCCTGGAATCTAAGGGGGGTTACCGCAAATATTTAACAAGGGCTGCGAAACGCGCCTACCTAGAACTATTTGTGCGGGATTCTCGCCCGTGCTTTCATGCAACACATCGTTAAACCCCAGATTAATCCAGGGGACTTGAACATCCCATTCATTATGCACTGGGTCAGTAAAGATCCCCAGTGCCACCTTCAGGTTACGATTCACTCGTTCTACCATGTTGCCTTGCGGAAAATGTTGACTACTAAAAGAGTGCTTAGTACCCCACGCCATGCATATGAGCTTAAATTCTTTTCCCGTGAAGCTAGTGGCATTATCACTAACTACCTCTGCTTGTGCTCCGAATAATTTCCAGACTTCATTAACCAAGGTATCCCTAAAGACTGAAGCCTTTAGGCTCTTGATTGTGACGGCGTCCAGCGAGACCACGAACCCTTGTTGCCACTTGTACGTCTCCTGACGTCACAAGGTAGGGAGTCGACGCTATCACACACCCCTGGCCATGCGCCAACAACAGAGGCCATCACCGCCACCCGCGCAAATTCTTCATCACTCATTGGATTTTCGCCTGCTGACTTTCCAAGAGTGGGATTAACAATAGTGTTAGTGTTTTTCAAAATTCTTTTATTAATTATTTCCCACTTTATTTAAACCCATTTCGGCTTAGCTTCAAGTGTTTATTAATTTGTGTATAAAGTGTCTCTCGCCAGGGTTGACGACTCCGGCA
>PNEQ01026193.1:6033-22387 GCA_003012365.1 Medauroidea extradentata | reverse complement strand
CAGTAGTGTATCCAGTAATGAGTGTAAATAGTTACTGTTTCAAGATACTCTTTCACTGTGTTTTTTTTTTTCTCTCTCATTTTTTTTGTGTAATTTCCTGAGACCAAATTGAGCTGGTCTCGGTGGGCGGTATGTTTGGTAACCTTACTCATAGTTACCAAGCATGGTGGAACTATATTGTGCGTCTGTATCCTTCCGCCAGAAGGAGTTCCTCCTGCCCCTCTGCTACTGAGAAGCAATACTACTCAAGATGGCGACGCGGTAAGTGGTGTATAAGGAGCGTATATAGCTCCTTGTTTGTTCGATAGTTCTAGTGGATCTGTTCGGAATTCTCGTTACAATTACAATAAAGGAAGTTCTGTATATGTGCTTGGAATCCCTAGGAATTTAAATGTCGTACTGTAATGGAGAAGAAAAAAAAACAAACAAATAATATATATGCACATATACACATAAAATCAAACGAACACAATAAAATCCTTACATGTTAATTCCAAATTGAATCGGACATTACTTTTACTTAAAATGCCACGGCGGACCCTACGCCAGGTAAGTCCATGTTAATTGTGAGTGTGGTTGATAGAATGAGATACTGGGAAAAGGATACAAATACCTGAAATTACGATTATAAACAAGACACAAATTAACTACCAGTTCCCCTCAATAAACATTAAGTGTAATGAACCACTGATCGTTCAGTGAAGTTGGGCATGTTGCACTCTCTTCACTGTAATGATCTTGGAGCGGTTGTGTACTCAAATGGGTTATACTCCTTCGGACATAGGTACTGCATTCACCAGGGTGTAGGGCTGAGTAACACTGGGTCTAGCAATAGCACCAATAGGCCGTATCTCTAAGGACACTCGAGAAAACTCTTAGAATGAAGACGAGGTACAGCTGGTGCAAGGGGCGGTGTGACATACAGTCTTAGGTAGGTGTGTGCAGTAGTGCACGTCAAACTGAAATTAATTTTTTGTAAATTATGAGTGGTGAATACATAAATAACCATGTGTGTTTTGGAATACGTGCAGCATTTGGTTGTGAATACATATTTATGTTGTATAGGGCGTAATTAACATGTTAAACGATCGTAAGTAATACATGATTTAAAAGTTCATTGATACCACAACAGTGGCGTAGCCAGGATTAAAGATTTGTGGAGGGGGGGGGAAGTTGGCTAGAATCACCCATCTCCCCTATTGAAGCGGAGGGTCTGGGGGTCCTCCCCCGGAAAATATTTGGATTTGCAGATGCAAAATGAGACTATTTTAGCAGTTTACATAGTAGAAATATATATATAAAAAACTTAACACAGTTATGTCATGTTTTCTAGTGATTCTTAAAAAAATTACTTCTCATAATCTCTTCAATAATTTTTAAAACGGTCTTAAAGTGCCTCTTAAAAATTGATAAAAAAATTTTTTTTTTAAAACTATTAACTATACATTTTAACTGTTATGTATTATGTGTTGGTATATTGTATAGGTGCAATCTCTTTATATAAGTCTTTTAATTGAACTAGTTTGAGAAATGCAATATTTTAGCCTGAACGAACAGAAGAAAAGCCTACGTTATTTGCCATCTGTTAAAGTAAGTTATCGCCTAGCACTTGAACTGTGATATATAACATGTCACTTGTGTTTTGCTTTTCACTAAACTGCCGAAATTATTGCACATATCCTTACATATTAGAATAAAACACAGTTGAAATATGCACATATATTTTTAAAAATATTGCACACATTTTAAACATACTTGTAACATATTTAATATTAATGTAACTGTTTTTTGGAAACTGATGTTTTCTGAAAACAGTGTAATTCACCCATGTGAGCAGATAGTTAAATTAGCTACAGTAAATCAGGAGTGCCAACCTGCTGTTGTAGCCGACATCACTGTTGGAATTCGGGACTTAGAAACTGTGATGTCAGCGATTGTGTCAAGGGACCTTCATGAATCGGTGATTCTAGGAATTCCATGGCTCAATGAGCAGAACACCATAGTGGAGCGAGCAGCACATCGAATTCACTTTGGTCTCATGAAGCATCGAACTGCGTATGCACTACACCCATGTCCGAGCGACGCCACACCATCCATACCATTGCCAGAGTTCGACAACAAGGTGCCGCCGGAATTCGTCTAGGCCTTCCAGCGCATGCTGGACGAGCGACGGGATATGTTTGCAGTTAATGACACGCTATGACGTACCACAGTCGCCGAACATGCTACGACGTACCACAGTCGCTAAACATGCCATTAAGTTGGTACAAGACAGAATAATTTATGAACCACCCCGCAGTTATCTTCCCCATCAAGCAAAGATCATCAGAGAGCAGGTGAAAGAGATGCTACACAATGGCGTCATTGAACCATCAGAGAGCCGCTACAACGATGCGATAATGCTAGCGCTGAAGAAAGATGGTATGTGGCATTTCTGTGTGGATTTCCAAGCCCTCATTAACATCACTGAATCTGCAGCATCACCATACATAAACATCAGAGATGCCCTAGCCACCTTGGGCACCGCGAAGATCATGTCAACGCTCGACTTGAGAAGCGGATATTAGCAGATATCCATCAAACCGGCCGATCGTCACAAAACGGCGTTCACGACACCTGTTGGTGGCCGATACCAGTTTTGCGCCATGCCATTTGGATTAAAGTGTGCTCCATCCACCTTTCAGAAAATGATGGTGGGTGTACTGGACGGCCTCAGGTGTGAGTTCACACTTCCCTACCTTGACGATGTGATAGTGTGGTCAGACACGTGGGAGGACCACCTGCATCATCTGTATCTAGTCTTAGAGCGATTGGCTGTCAACGGACTAACGGCGACTGTTCCCAAGTGTCAACTAGGGATGTCATTGGTGGAGTTTCTGGGTCACATCATCGACACTGAGGGTAACCGCCCCAACCCTGAACATCTGCGTATCATCCAGGAGTATCCACAGCCCAGTACAAGAAAACAGCTGAGGAATTTTTTCGGGCTAATCGACTGGCTCAGGGAGTATGTAGAAGAGTTCGTGGTTGTGACTGCACCCTTGATGGAATTGTTGTCGGCACAGAGACAATACAGTTGGTCAGCCGAAGCAGGGGAGGCGTTCCAAGAAATCAAATGCAGATTCATCAAGTGCCCTACTCTAGCGAGGTATGACCCCACAAAGAACTCATTTTGCAGACTGACGCAAGTCAGGAAGGCCTAGGTGTGTTGTTGTACCAGCTCGACGATAACAACATGCGGCATATCATTGACTATGCCAGTGTAAAGTTTGGTCCGACAGAACGGCGATACGACGTCAACGAGAGAGAATGTCTTGTGGTCGTTTGGGCCGTGAAGAGGTACAGCTCATACCTGGAGTACCACCGTTTCACACTAAGGACGGACAACCGATGCCTTACGTGGCTGCATACCATGCGAGAGGCCCGTAGCAAGCTTGAGCGGTGGTCCTTTCTGCTACAGGAATATGATTTTCACGCCGAGCATGTTCCTGGTAAGGACAACCAGCTACCTGATGCGCTGTCGAGATCTCCGTTAACAGACTAAATCGTTATTGACGAAGCAGAGTGGGGGGACATATTACCACCAAATTCACCAGCAGACACGAGGAACATCAACCTAAACCATGTTAGTGTCGACAACTAACCTCACTTGCATGCCCTGTACGATCATGTTGTACATGCACAAGCTTAATGTCCTATATCGCAAAAGAACCATGAGTGCTGTGCCGCCGGGTTACAAGAACACCGCTGGAGAGTGATTAACGGCCGTGTCGAGTGTTGTTCGCATAAAGATCAGGACCGGTGGACTTTGTTTGTACCGAGTGGTGTATCCATTGATGCGCTATGTTATACTCACGACGGAACCATCGCCGGCCACCCAGGAGTGCAACAGACTTTCAAAAACATCCGTGACACTTTCTACTGGCAAGGCATTGCACGTGATGTGCGGGAATACATATGCAAGTGTGTGAGGTAAAACTGCTTTAAGTCCTGTTGTACTGACGGCACCGAACAAGAACAACCACTAGTTCCCACAGAACCATTCGAGACAGACGCATTGGATCTAATGGGTCCATAGCCGCGAACAGCCAATGGTAAGAGATTTGTTTTGGTTGTAACTGACCTGCTATCACGTTGGACAGAAGCGTACGCTATCTCTAGTGCCAGTGCAAACATCATATTCAAGACACTGAATACTGATTACTTTCCGCATTGTAGTTATCCAAAGCATCTACTGACGGATAATGGAACACAGTTCACTGGCCGAAAGTGGCATGATGCGTGCACGACATGGAGAGTATCGTCTATCAAAACAGCAGTGTACCATGCTCGTTCGAATCCCACTGAGAGGCGTAACCAAGACATCAAGACTCAGTTGCACCTTCGAGTTGGAGAAGACCACCGGGGTTGGGCTGAACAACTGCCCGCTGCCCTCTTCACATTTAGACGTCGGGTCAACGCCGCTACTGGAAAGTCACCCGCTGAAGTTCTGCTTGGTTACAACCTGCCAGTGCCCCCAGGATAATAACCGAAGTGGACCCGAGGACAGTGGTGAGCGACGTGAGCTTCGCACAGCAGAGAGGAGCGAGGTGCGCGAGCACCAACAGCGATACATCCAGAAGTGGGTACCAACGACTTCTCGCCCACCTAAACCAATACAACCAGGACAGAAGGTTTATGTGCGTGATCATCCACAGTCAGCAAGCAAGAAGGACGTCTGCGCCGGATTTGCGGAAAAATGGGTCGGGCCGCACCCTGTATTGAAAAGATTTGGACAGACAACATATCTCGTGCGCTTAAGCCAATGTCGACGAGTCGTCGTGCACCGTGACGACTTACGGCTAGCGGACAGCGACGTTGCCAACATTCTGACATCTGATGTCCAGCCACCTCAGTTGGGCGATGAGCCCGCTTACGACACAGCAGTGTCTACCGATCTCAACAACACAGATGGGTAAGCTTTGAAGAGAGTTATCGACGCATCAACACCGGGTGTTCAGATGTCTCGAGCGCCTGAAGTCGAAACAAGATCCGAAGTAGAACCCCCCTCTCCAATCATACCACAGCTGCCCATGACATTGGGGCCTACAGCTGCAGCGTCTACACCAGCCAGTGCTACTGCTGTTGAACATGATAATGTCCGACTCACAGCACAAGGGCCTATCACCAGCAGCCTCATCGACCCAAGAAGATCACGAGATGCAACACAACGACCTAGTCGCGACAGTGTCGTTGCAAATGTCAACGAGCAACCGGCAGAGTTAGAAGACGACACACGGAGTACTCCGCCAGAACAGGACACAGTGCCGGCACCTCTGTCACCTCCTGTCCCTTCTGCTTGCCTGGCACGTGATTGGCAAGCATACTACCGACGACTCCGTGATGTCACGCAGGGAGGTGACGAGAGCAGCGATGAAGGAGAGCATCTGACCCACCACTCCAAGAGACGATGTGCATCGCCATGTGCATGCTCCACGTGTGTATGTGCTGCAGCGCCTAAACGCTCAGGTAAGCATGTTGCATTACCCCACCAGGACACCAATACCTGCAGCATCGTTGTCGTCAGCGATGGATTCACAACACAGCCTAGGAGACAACGCGCGACGCACAGATGGCCTCCAGAATGGACGGCATTTGACGCGTGCAAAGCACGCTCACTTTCAGCCCATCTGTGCGCTGTGTCCATGCGCCCTACTGCCCTACAGCGATGCACTATTATTTTGTGTTCCTGTATTTTTGTTTTGTTACAGGATTATTTCATTGTGTATTTTCCTTTATTATTTGTTTGATGCATCACAACATGAACAGAGACACACGTCTATTCATTCAAAATGTAAGACTGGTATTCAGTATTTTTATATTGTAACTATTATATATTTATCTTTGAAATTGTTATGGATAGTTTGAGTACTAAGGGGATACACGGTATTCACTTCCGGTTGCACGGAGCCCGTGTGGATACCAGTGTAAGCGGAAGTGAAGGTCGGCAGTCGACATCGAGGCGCTAAGGGGTACGGACGTCCGTGCGTGACACTCTGAGTCCCATCAACTTTTTATCACCAGTCATTAGCATATCAATCGTTATTTAAGTACCAGAACATTTCTATTGTTTTGGACCCGGAGCCTACCCCATCCCTCTCGACTCTTCGCCTGAGGGGCTTTACTTAATAATTGTTACGTCCAGCGAGCTGTATTTTTTATGTAGCCGCATCACCCATTGGCCGAGTAGTAGATGGCTAGGCCGATTGTTTTTCGTAAGCATCCCGATCTGCCTTTGATGTACAAAATAAATCGGTATTAGATTCAGTTCAACTCAAGTGTTATCATTTCGGTGCGACTCAAGTGTTATCATTTCGGTGCGAGTGTGTTACCTAGTCAGTTCCAGCTCCGGACTACACCAATCATCTAATCAAGATTCCAGCATCATCATCACGACCACGGATCATCACTCCAGAGAACAGCGCTCAGCCAGCATGCCGTCACATGGGCCGTCGGCCACACGACCCCAGACAGATAAGATCTCATGCCAAATAAGGTACAATTTGTTCCCTTTTACCTTGTTCCCGACAACCCCACTGACCTAGCCTGCGCCCAAACAATATCATTCCCACTTTCCCATGCTTTCCGCCATGTCAAGACACAAATAACAATGTTCATAATTACAACACACAGAACCCAAAAATACTCATTAAGTCTTGATTATGCTGATACTACACTAATAAATAAATTACTAACAAGTTTAAAAAGTCTGATTAACAGCAAAACATTTAAAAAGAACCTGAAGGATTATTTGATAAAAGAAACATTTTACTCAATAAATGAGTATTTAAACAAATTGTATGATATAATTGAAACATGTTGTTAGGTTTGTATTTGTTTTAATTGTATGTTATCTATGTAATCCTGACTTCATAATTGTTATGTGTTTTGTGGTTATAGTAATATGACTTAGTTTGTCTGTTTTTTAGGTGTATTTCTTAATGAAAATGTTTCTTTCTGGTCAAGTCACCCTCAATATCTATTGAGGTATATGTGATGCGCTCCCTTCAGACCAAATGGCGTGGCGCAGAATTGGTACTGACTGCCTTCAACATTATTTAAATGAAATATTTGGATTGTACATGAACACAGTATGCAGGATATTACCACAAAATAGGTCATAGCTAAAGAATTAAAAAAGAAGAAGAAAGTAACACTATTCTTGTATCAAATCAGGTAACGAGTAACTCGATTAGTTGAAAACCCTTTATCAAACAAATACTGAACTCTTTGAAAAAAGGCGTCAAGACCTCCTCAAAGGACGCACCTTGCATTCAACTGGCAAGCTGTTTTGTAGTCCAGCGTCAGGCAGTTTATGGCCCACTGATGTGCTGCTCACCTACCAATTGCTTGCTACCTGTTGGTTTGCCTTCTACCAGCACGACAGGCTTCGGTAGAGGAGGTGCGGAATGGTCCGCGTCAATGTACATGTATATAAGATATAACAACAAGCATATTTTACGAGTTTGCTTTTAAGTAACTGAGTTCATTAAATGTGCCCAGTTTTTTAAGTCAGCGTAAAAATAACAAAACTTACTTAATTCCTTATGGGTGGGCGACAAACTAATACAACTGTCCAGTTACATCATAAGTGTGTTAGCCAATAAGAAAGTATTTTCAGTGTTTACGACGGTACTTGAAAATATTTTTAAAGATCAATCATTTGAAAATTAACTTACTTAACGGAAATACGTCTTTACATGGTTGCTTCTGATGCGAAAATTTTTCGGAAGAAACATGTAAACATTAAATTGTTATTCTAAGTACCATCCCCATTGATGCGTGAACAGTTATTTTAACGTCTTTGAATGTTTCTTGCAATGGGACAGAATGACAAACTGTATTATTGTGAACATACACCATTGCAATATTATTTATTCCTAGAAATCTTAGAAAGATAAAACAACGAAATACGGAAAAAAAGAAAACAAGCCGAGTTGGCTGTAATCAACACATCCATAAACTAAAACAACAGGGTTCAACATGGGATCTTTCATGTTCTGTTGTTTTGGTTTATCGATGTGTTGATTACAGCCAACTCGGCTTGTTTTTTTTTTTTTATTTCGTTGCTTGTTTATTCGCTTTCTAAGATTTCTGGGACGACATAATGTTGCAATGACGTATGTCCACGATAATACAGTTTGTAAGTTATTATAAGTTACTAACAATATTATTGTACTGCAAGTGATATGAACTATTATATTAGTTTTATTCGACAGCTACCTATTTGCTACACTCCCATACAATATGCAAGCACTCTATTTATTTTACTTATTTATTTATGTATACACGAACAAAATTCAGCTCCAAGGCCGGTTTACAATTTGCTGTGTTTAAAATAGTCTTATACAGTAGGTAATCTTCACTACCAACTAAAAAAAAAAAAAAAAAATAAATAAATAGATAACATAATACAATAAGTAAAACAATACTATAAGTAAAGAAGTATTTATTATGCCCTAATTCACACCCATTTAACTTGTATGAGCTGTGTGTGGGGTCATGCAAACTCAAATAATAAGTAAAATTGAGAAATTGCAAAATAGGGCTCTAAGGTATATTTTAGGCCTTCCTTTTTGATCACATGTGAGATATATTTATCATAAGGCCAACATACTTCCTTTAAAATCTTGTGTTATGCTATCATCATTGATAAATATTTATAACATACAAAAACATCATTCTCAGACTAATATTAGTTTCACTCTTAACGAAGAAATATACAAATATATTACAGAAGCACAAAAAAAAATCACATAAATAAATTGGGATCTGTAAAGTATGACAAAAAAATTTGTTCTATACTGCAACTAAAATGTATAATATGTTCTCAATTGAAAAATATAATAGTGAAAGTATCAAAAGTATAATCAAACAAATCTTGTGGACTGAATTCTTAAAAGATAAGTGATTTATATTACAGTATCACTGTTGTAAAGCTGTACGTTAGTATATAGTTTGTTTTAGTGTACTTCCTTGTACAAATTGTAAGATTTTGGATCTATGACATTATATATGTGTAAATTAATTTTCTTATTCTACTATACTTAAAATCAATTTATGTTTATTTCTTTGTCTCTCATCTCAATATGTTCATGATGTTATTGTATGTATTATCAGTGTAACTGTCATCAAAATCTAATTGTATTGTCCCAACTTACGAGCCTAGGCTCAGGGAACCCACTATTCTGATAATAAATAAAAATAAATAAATAATAAAAATACAATAAGTAAAATATTACAATAGGCAATTCGGCACACAATACAATAGAATTCCTACAAGTATTTCAATAGGAAATATAATTTTATAAATGTCAGGCCGTTTTAAAAACGTGATTTGTTGAAAATTCCTTTTTTTAGTGACTGTTCTGCTGCTAGTCTTATGTGCGCAGAATTTGTACCGAACAGACAAGAAAGAGAGTTAATAAAAACGTGTTAATATACCTCAGAAGTTGGATTGTTTTTGTTAGTATGTGTGTTTTGATGAAAATACGAACGTATTTCTGTCATTGTCTTGTCCGTACCTCTCATATATGACCGTGCTGCAGTGCAGTGTACTGCACCGCGAACTTTCAAAATGTAAATGTTGCCAAATTTACAGCCGTGAATGACGTGGCAAACAACAAAAAACAAATATTAAGATTGTTGAATTTTTCTTTTAAAAAATGTGTAATTACGTCGTAGAATATTAATACGTAATCGAAAATCGTCGTGATGCAGTTTAGGGGAGTTCAGTAAACAATTAGTAGATTTTTGTTTCCCACTGTTCCTTTGAAACTCTGTTACTGCCGGCAAACTTGGGGAGAAATACTGGCTTCTCCCTCGATCCATGGCGCGAAAGACTTTGACCAATCAATGCGCGACTTAGTGGAGACGCTGTGTGCTGGCCTTGCGCTGTCTGTCCCTCGAGGGAGAAGGCCATTTTGCGAGCCGGCGAGACGCTGAAGGGGGAGTTGAGCGGTTATTTTCTGCACCGTGTTTACAAAATTTACTCAAGATTCTCTACCAACCAGCAATGGAAGAGTTGCAGGGGACTGCAATTCCTCAGGATGCTCTGTCTGTCGCGCAACTGGAGTTAGGAGGAAATCCAAATGCTTTGGCAATAAGACGGCCGTTCGATCCTGAGGCACACGAGTTGGACGCTTCTTTCCGTCTAACACGTTTTGCTGATTTGAAAGGATGAGGGTGTAAAGTCCCCCAGGAGGTTCTTGCGAAACTCTTGGAGGGACTACAGCAAGACGAAAATAATGCCCAGGACGAACATGCTCACTTCATGCATTTGGCTGTGCCTAGAATTGGTGAGTTCGTATTACTGTACGCAGTGCCGCCATTATGGAATCAAATTTTTTTACTACTTTTGAATGTTACTGTAGCTATAGGCTAATTCTTAAGTGTGTATTGTTCGTGTTGTCAACTTGGAGGGTTCTCGCTAGCTTTATCCAACGCGGTTAAGATTTGGTTATATAAATTAAAAATATGTGTTGGCAATTATTTATCGTAGTGCCATAATTCAAAACAGGTTTTTTTTTTTAGCAAAATATTATGACATGATCAAAATTTGTGCGTTTTTTTTCTAGCAGACGTAATGTAGTATGGTCAGAATTGCTTGATAGGCTGTTTAATCCTTGCCTTAAACAATGCTATATCCCACGTGCATTGATGGAAGTTGGGTATGATTTTAGCAAATTGTTGAAATGAGAATACGCGAATTTCATCTTAACTGGCGAACGCAACACGTGCACTAAGCAAAGTAGTCACTCAAACGATTCTTTGTCATTTCACATAGCAGTAGACAAATCTTTCAAACTAAACGTCCAGACAATGAGAGATTAGAGTAGGCTAATGCGTAAGATGTCTTCGTAATCTTATAGAGTGAACAGTATTAAACATTTTGCAGTAATTAAGTGTTGCCGTGTCTACTGATTTGTTAATTTTATTTTTTTATTTATTTAATACAATGACAATGCTATTTCACATTCATTGATTTCGTTTGAACCCCTTGAGCATAGCTCTAATTGGGGTCCTATTACAATTTTACAATTTTGACAGAGTACGGAACACAATTTACAATAAACTATATAGTATAACATATTTCATGGTTAGCTTATTATCACATAAGAAGGGAATATTGCACAAGTTAGAGATAAGGACAGAACCTATTAGTTACAAGACTAGGTTACAATATGCGAATTTTCTATACAATCATACATTGAAGATGGTATCGTCCTTATCACTTAGCCTTTCTAGCAGTAGTTTCCTTAGTTCATGCTTAAAGTATGTTTTCTGATAGGCTAGTTTTTAATGAATCTAGTAGTGCATTAAAGAGCTGGTAACCTTGGAAGGACCAAGCCTTTCTGCCTGTCTCAGTATTTATGCTCTTTAAATACTTAGTTTGTTTGACGGGTGAAATTGTTATGCTTTACTGGTTCATCACAGTTGCTGTTAAAAATGAAATTCAATATGTTAAATACATACATAGATCTTATGGGGAGCACATTATAAGTTATATACATAGGTTTACTGGGTGTACGTTGATGCAAATTATGTACAGCCTTTATTGCTTTATTTTGGACAATTGGTAAGGAGTATAAGAATGACTTTGCTGCTGATCCCCACACCATAGACAAGTATTGCAAATGAGAGTTCATTAAGGAGTTATAAATAAGTTTTTTTATCTCTGGGGGTATCTATTAATCTCCACAGAATCCCTACTACTGGTAGCACTTTGTTTATTATGTGATCTGTATTTTCCAACTGAGGTTTTTATCTATGTACAGCCCTAAATATTTTACAACATCTGATCTGGTTATTTGTTTGTTATATAGAAGTGGGGTATTAATACTGTGGTTGTTTCTAGGGGAGGTGAAGATTATGTAGTTTGTTTTTTCTGTGTTTAGAGCTAATTTGTTTACCCTTAGATACTCAAGAGAACCAACTCCTCTTGCATATGATGTAACATACCTGGTATATCTGTGGCTGAGTTGTAAAACAAGGCTGTATCATCTGCAAACAGTTTTGGTGACCCATGACATTTTAGTTTGCCTATGTCATTTACATAAACAAGAAAAAGCAGTGGCCCCAGGACACTGCCCTGTGGCACCCCAGTGGTGACAAGTCTTGGTTTGTTTTTGTATTGCCCTTGTTTTATAAACTGAGTCCTTTTTTCCATGTAACTGGCTACCAATTTTAAAGCAGTGCCTCTAATTCCACTCATTTCAAGTTTTAACAGTAGTATATTGTTATTGACCATGTCAAATGCTTTGCTAAGGTCTACAAAGATAGCACCTGCAAATTTGTTACGGTCTAGGGTGACTTGTATTTCTTGTACCAAGGACATAGCAGCAGACCCTGTATTAAGTTTATGCCTGAAACCATATTGGTGTTTATATAGGAATTTGGTAGATTCATAGAAATTTATGTCTTTTATGGATTACTTTCTCATAAATTTAGCTTATAGTACTGAGTACAGAGATGGGTCTGTAGTTAGTTTAAAATATTTTTTGGACCAGACTTGTGTAGTGGTGTAACTTGAGCAATCTTGAGGACATTCGGAAATTTGCCAGTAGTGAGCACCGTGTTTATGTTCTGGGTTAGAAGTGGTACGAGAAAATGTTTGCAACATTTTATAACTTTTGTGGAGATATTATCATGCCCTGGACATTTCCCATTATACCTTCAATTTCCATCTCATCTGCTGGTGAGAGGAAAATGGAATTTGTGGCCATTTCTAGTGTAACCAAATTTACGAACATCATCTTTTGGGTATGTGCTTATTTGATTAGAGATTCTTATACCTACATTGGTTCTGGTTTTCGATGTTATCTACTAATGAGACAAAAATAGGGAAATTGCTGATTTTACAAATTTTTAGAGTTTACTTATTTTATTTAATTCATACTATAAGTGTGTTGAATGAGGTCAATGTCAGTTGTCACTGGACTGAAGTTAGCTCTATCCGCCAGCTCTATCCGCTCCAGGGCCGGCACGTAGCTCGGAGCAAAAAGGGCAAATATACGCACTTTTCGTGTGCGGTGCTGAAGAAAAAAATTTATATTCAAAAAACTGGACATAGAAACACAATAAAACTATGTCACCTTTTAATTAAGCCTATATACTTTAATTAAAACCATATTTTAAGTCATACAACATCGTGGGGTACTTATAATAGCCCCCCGAATGCGAGCAGCGCGCAATTTTACAGTGCGCGCAAGAAGAAAAAAATTTCTATAGAAAAAACTGGCCTTGGTACCACTATAGCGGCTATGTAGTATATAAGCTTACTTAAAAGATGACATAGTTTTATTGTGTTTCTATGTCCCGTTTTTTTAATATAAATTTTTTTCTTCGGCGCCGCACACAAAAATTGCGTATATTTCGCGTTCGGAAGGCTATGACAAGCCCCCTACGATATATAGCGCTACGAAATTTGGTGTTAAATAAAGTACATAACAATATTAATGATAGTACATAGCCGCTATAGTGGTACCAAGGCCAGTTTTTTCTATAGAAATTTTTTTCTTCTTGCGCGCTGCTCACATTCGGGGGGCTATTACAAGTACCCCACGATGTTGTATGAACTAAAATATGGTTTTAATTAAAGTATATAGGCTTAATATATATTTTTTTCTTCGTAGCCGCACACGAAAAGTTCGTATATTTCGCGTTCGGAAGGCTATGACAAGCCCCCTACGATATATAGCACTACGAAATTTGGTGTTAATTAACGTACATAACAATATTAATGATAGTACATAGCCGCTATAGTGGTACCAAGGCCAGTTTTTTCTATAGAAATTTTTTTCTTCTTGCGCGCACTGTAAAATTGCGCGCTGCTTGCATTCGGGGGGCTATTACATGTACCCCACGATGTTGTATGACTTAAAATATGGTTTTAATTAAAGTATATAGGCTTAATTAAAAGGTGACATAGTTTTATTGTGTTTCTATGTCCAGTTTTTTGAATATAAATATTTTTCTTCGGAGCCGCACACGAAAAGTGCGTATATTTCGCGTTCGGAAGGCTATGACAAGCCCCCTACGATATATATCGCTACGAAATTTGGTGTTAAATAAAGTACATAACAATATTAATGATAGTACATAGCCGCGATATTGTTACCACGGCCATTTTTTTATTAAATTTTTTTTTTTCGTCCCCGCGAGGCGAAATTACATATGCCCTTTTTGCTCCGAGCTATGTGCCGGCCCTGGAGCGGGTAGAGCTGGCGGATAGAGCTAACTTCAGTCCAGTCAGTTGTCAAGTGATTATTTTCTTCTTTTGGCTAATTTGTTATCAATGAATTTGTTGCAAATATTGTAGGTTTCAACTCAATTTTGTAGTTGAAGTGTAATGATACGACTAATAATGGCATAGTTCAGTCGATATCGCCTTGTACGCTGGTCCATAAGAATTTCTGTTTACAATTTACAATTATTGTATGATGTTTCACACTTACAAGGCAATATTAAAAATGAAAAGCAATGTTTACAATTTACAACTAATTTGATGTTTCAACTTATATCTGAGGCTATACTGTAAAAATAATCCCTAAGTAATTGGCGAGGGAGGTGGTTGAGGTGACGGGAGCAAGGGAGTTAAGGAAAAGGTTGATGGGGTTGGAAAATTGAGAAGAGGTAGGTTAAGCAAATCCTTGCCACAGGGCTGAAGCCCAATTGCAAGAAGAAAAATTAAATTTAAAAAATAAGTAAAATTACGTGTGTTACTCTATTGTTATGACCTACTTCGCAAATGTGTTTCCCATAACTTCAGCCAGCTAAACAAAAATGTTTCATGATTTTAATGTAACGACAATATAAGCATGTAAATACAGTCGCTTCGACCTTCAGGTGATCCAGCTATGCAGATTTTGTCAGTTGTTGAAGAAAATAACTGGTTTGTGTCATTCAGTGCTGCCATGTGACTGTAAATTAATTCAGTTATAAATTTTAGAATTTTTAGTCTATTCTATGTTTAAGTTGTTATACTGTGATTATGTACATATGATAGGCCTTCTATGCATAAATATCCCATGACATAACATTTTTACAAACTGTGTTTACGACAAAAATAACCACTTTACGCAGTAGTATTCGAAAAAGAATTAATAAAGTAAATATATTGTTTTATGTTGCATAAAATATACAATTTAAAAAATTTGCTAGTAAAATATAATTAGGTAAACTGAAGGTAACTTCCCTATAGTATAATTCATACATATTTATTTATCTGCTATATCTAATCCACATACTGTATATAGTTTTATTTTTAAGTACATATTGTTTATATTTGAGATCTGATTTTAGTAATTTATGAAATGTACTTGTAAATTTAGCTCTGAAATCATTGGTAAAATAAATTTGTACTGTGACGCGTCCTGCGTCTGCTGTGTGTTTATCTGTGGTCTATTGTTGCTGTTTGTTGTCACTGGGCGTGGGTGTTGAGGTTATGTTATTGGAAGTGCGCCGGATAGCTCAGTTTGATTTACTTTCAGGGTTAACCAACCATCGTGATTTGACCAATAACAACTCACTTACTCAGTCAACTGTTGATTTATTTTTACTTTAACTTTGACAGATGTTTGGATTCTGTAAGTTTCTTACAAAAGGCGGTTATTTATCAAGCACAAATAAACCCGTCAGCTGTCCGGTGTTACCATGTCTGACCGTGAGTTAAACAAAAAACAAGGTAGAAAACGTAATGATGAAACACTTATTCGTTGCCTGCGATTTTATCAGTGCTATGCCATGACTGCATACACTTATCAAAAAAGAACCCCCGTATTTCCCGCCACCATTTGACAATGTTCAGACGAAACAAACAAAAAAAACTCTAGAAGCACATAAGCCTCGTGCAGTCTCTCCAGCGCTCCCAGGGTCAGCCCCGCAGCGCCCTCGCAACATCCAGATGTCTCTCTCGCTCCGCCATCACTACACGACTGATCAACCCTCGTCGGACATGGTAACTAATAGCGGACCTCGGCGGAGTGATACAACAGACTCCAATCTTCCCAAAACCAGCAAAATTACACTTAAAACAGATCACAAAAGATTCCAAAATTTCCGTTTATAGGTTTTACATTGAAATAAAATTGTTTATCCACACAAATATAATAATTGGGGACAAAAAGTGTGCAACAGTGGAACTACTTTCGCGGCGCAATACCCTAAGCAACCCCCTGTGATGGCTGACCTACGTGCGTCAATAACCTACGTCATGGAGAGAATTCCATGAAGCAAGCGATCAACCACAACGTCGGCGCCAGAAATCCTACAGCCTGGAGAAGCTTGCAACACCTGAAGTTACTCACTTCACCAG
>PNEQ01026192.1:0-22288 GCA_003012365.1 Medauroidea extradentata | reverse complement strand
TGTCAAGTACTTGGAAAGAGTGTTTTCGTGTGTGCCCGAAATTCTGAGAATGTAATAACTCTCACAATTCTCTTTAAGATAAGGTTGAGCTGATTAATAAATGTGTAAGACCCCAAATTTCAATGCCATAAAGTAAGCGTTGATATACAAGTACATTATATATGTATTTTAGCAAGTGTGTTGGTAAGTATTTTTGAAATAATTCTACAATATCTTGCAGTTGTGTGACAAAGCTGCTTAATGTGATTTTTCCATTTGAGATTTTCGTCAAATTGTAGGCCAAGGTACTTTATTGAATGAGTTTTCTCTATTTTGTTCCCTTGAATGTATAAATAATGGTTGATGATTCTACTTGAACTTTTTTTAATTTAGAATTTTATGTATTTAGTCTTTTTTACATCCATTGTTAATTTGTTTATTCTAAACCATCTTTCTAAATTGCCAAGATCAATATTTACATTTTAATAAAGTGAATCTATATTTTGGTTTATGTGTATAATAGCAGTATCGTCAGCACACAGAAAAACTTCAGCCTTGCTTATAACAGAGGGCAAGTCATTGATATAAATGAGAAATAAAGTAGGTCCAAATATAGAGCCTTGTGAAACCACACAAGTAATTGGCATGAAAATCGATGATTGTTCATTTATGTAGACATATTGCTTTCTTTGGTTCAAATAGTTATAAAATAATTGAAGTACATTACCCCTTATACCATAACATTCAATTTTCTTCAGGAGTATTTCGTGATTTACGGTATCAAAAGCTTTGCACAAATCTACAAAAACGCCAAGTGTGTGATGTTTCCTGTCCAAAGCTTGGAAATTTGGTTTGTTATTTGCAAGAAGGTTTCTCTTGTTGATTTACCTTTTCTAAAACCCTTTTATCGCTCGTGAAATAGGTTGTGTCTATCAAAAAAGTTTATTAATCTTATATTAATTACTCTCTCAAATACCTTTCCAACGTTCGATAGCAAAGATATAGGCCTATAGTTATTAACAACAGTGGGCTTGCGATTTTTGAACACTTATGGTATTACCTTGGCAATCGTAAGGTTTTCTGGGAAAATGCCTTCTTGTGGACAACTGTTAATTATGTACACGAGTGGATCACACAGTACATCTGCACATTGTTTTAAAGCATAAATCGAGATTGTCATGCCCTGTTGATTTATTGTTTTTTAAGTTTTTTATTATTGAAACAATTTCTATTTTATCTGCAGGCTTTAAAAACATTGAGGCTGGATTTCTTTTCAAAGACATTGTAGGGTTAGGGTCATTTCCAAACGTTTGAATTTTCGTTGTCAAATTTCGTCCAATGTTTGAGAAAAACCTACTAAAAATATTTGCTTTATCTTTATGGTTGAAAGTTTCAGTGTTCGTATCAGGATCGATAACATATTTTGGAACTATGTGAGGGCTTTGTTTATTCATTGCAATGTTTATTAATCTCCAAGTTTCTTTGAAATTATGTTTATTATTTCTTAGATTCTTTTCAAAGTAAATTACTTTTGCATTCTTAATAACAGAGTTTAGTATATTTTGTAAAGAGTATATTTAGCCTTTGACTCATTATCTTTGTTCAAACAAATTTTTTTAGTAGTTTGTCCTTGGTTTTAATAAACTTTAGGGTTGATTTGATTATCAATGGCTTGCGTTCTTCACACTTTTATAGTTTTTTGTTTATACTGTGAGCAGTATTGGTTTGCATTAATTATTAGCTCAGTGAATTTATTATACATCTCATTTGGTGATGTAATTTTGTAAAGCTGATTCCAATTAATACTCTTTACACTTTTGACGAAAACTTTATCATTTAATTGTTCGTTTGTACCAAATGACAATTTTTTCAAAACGTAAGTCTACCGAATTAAATATTGCGAAAGTAGGAAAGCTATCACTTATGTCACTTATGATCGTTCCAGAAGTTATAAAGTGAGATTGCATATCAATGTTGGTGAGTATGTGATCAATGATTGTGCTTGTGTTGTGTGTTGGATCTACACGAGTATGTGTCTGAATTATATTTGCTATGTGGTATGAGTTCAAAATGTTAAGGTATTCAATTGCTGCCCTATTATTGTCATCGGAAACATCAATAATTAAGTCACCCATTATAAATACATCATGTTTGTTGCCATCAATACTGTTAAAGCATTTATCAAGTGATTCTATGAATATATTAACTGCTTCGGATGGATGTCTGTATAGAATTCCAATTAGGCATTTTTTTACTTTTACCCTGAAATCGTTCTATTTTGACATCTAGTTCAAGCCATTGGGTTTCTCCATTAATTTCTATATCAGTACGCAATTTATAAGTGACATTGTTTTTTAAATATATGCATAGACCTCCTGCCACATTCCCTCTAATTGAATTTACACATACACATGTGTAATCCTGTAACTGATAATAATTTAGATCCTCTTTATGAATTCGAGCATCGGCCAAAGCAATCACAGTTGGAAAATAATTTAAAGAAAATAAGAAATCACTAAATTAATCATAATACCTACGTTGACTACGGACATTCCCACTTAAAATACTAAACTTCGCACTGTTCAGATTCTTGCTTATTAAATCGTTGAACTCCACAGAGCTGTATGAATTACAGTAACTCATTGGCATATCACCCATGATCAATATCTAAATAAGAAATATATAATAAGTAGAGTATAAAGAACAGAAAGTTATCACTTGATAGTTTAGACTCATACACTGAGGCAACAGAAAAGTAGAGTAAATACTTAAAACTGAAGGAGAGAAGTGCTTTGAAAACTGAATATGAACATAGGTGCAACATAAATGAACATATTATTTAATGCATCGAAGGTCATCTTCGGATTTTATGGATAAAACTCGAGTTGCATCTTCTTTTCTCACGAGAGTCTTCTCATTTTTGGTCCAGAGATACTTGTAACTTTTTTTTTTCCTGTCGCAGGGCTCGAGCTTGTGCTAGCAGTTTGCGTCTGTGTGGAGTCAAGTTTTCATTTATGTAGATTGGTTGGATATTGTAAGATTTGATTCCAATGTCTTGGGTATTCAGGTTGCTATTGACTTTTCTTCTTCCTAATAACTCTTCTTTTGTCGTTCTTCTGACAAATTTGCAAATAATGGTCTCGTACACTGTTAGCTTTTTGAAGTTGGAAGGCTATGACAAGCATCAATGTCTTCTGGTTTAACATTTATGTCAAGGGCTTTTGTTGTGCTGATGATAATATTTTCAACAGATTCGGAGGGAGACTGCGGTATTCCGTGCACTGAAAAAAAAGAGTATAGTTGCAGGTACCAAACTTCTGTTAAAATAGGGACAATAAAACAGTTTGGTTGTCGGTACTACTCTGGACAGTTCCTTCAACAATCTGTTTTGTAGATGAAACAAACAAGAGCCTTGTTGCTTTTACAAACAAGATGGTAACTTCTACAAAACGTATTGTTGAAGGAACTGTCCATAGTAGTACCGACAACTAAACTGTTTTGTTATCCCTATTTTAACAGAAGTATGGTACCTGCAACATTACTTTCTTCTCAGTGCGGAATTCGAGAGTGTTGCGCCTATTATATTGGTCGTTCTCGTCACACTGCAGTTTTAAATTGTGGAGATTTCTTTTTAGCGAACTGTTCTCATCCTGAAGAGTTGAGATATTTTCCAGACATTCTCCTAATTGTTTGGTTTGCATGCATGACGACAAGTGTTATTAGTGAACGTTTGTAATGACCACACATGAGAAATTCAACGAAAACCAATGCATTATGAGTGTCGCACACAAGCGACTTTTTTGGTTCCTGTCAGCCTTTTGTTTCTTAATCCATTAAAAATATGGCAATTAAAATGTACTGTGACTACTTTTCAAACAGTTAAAATGATACCTCTACCGATCATTTCATTAATGTAAGAGGGATGATTTTACGTAAAAACACTTAACATGTTCGTTCATGGAAGCTATATAGGAAAAAGTGATATTTACTATTACGTTTACAAAAGTGATCCCAAACATCTTACTTTAAGGATGCGTACCGCCCCAAATAATAACTTTAGGCTAGTTATATGTTTGTTTTTTTTACAAATTTTGCTATCGGAAATCATCTCCAGAAAGGTGTCTAACAATTATCCCGTACATTACAACAATACCTTTATGAAAGTTTATTCTTTGTTAATAAAGTATTAATGAAAATTTGCTTGTTACCAGCAGAACGCAGGGAATGAAACGTAAGTAAGTTTAGTGAGTGACTTTATTCTTCAATTAATTTCAATTCCTAAAATTCCAAATATTTAGGGTAAATAAAGGTTTCGAACACGGCTTCATTTTAGATCAGTGCCACTTTCTGTGTAGTAAAGCAGATGATATAACACCTCTTGTAAGCCCGTACTGTCAGGAAGAAAAGCCTCTGGGTAGGTTTGTCTCCTGGGTAGTTGCCAGAAAGGCCCGCAGAGCAACTGTAAAACCAGCCGTTAGTGTCGTTCAACTTTCAACCGCAGTAATTTAAGAGACGATAATATTATGTATGTATAAGAATAACAGTACGAATGATATAGAACACTAGCACTTCAGAGAAAAAGAGTCTACGCTAGGAAGATGGGTCAGTCCTCCAAACTACAACACCAAACATTGGTTCCACGATAGCAAAATTAAAGGTGCTCATCAATACTCTACCAATACACATTAACGGTATATTATTGCATAGCACACTTGATAAAATATTGGGTGTTTACGAAAGTATGTTACAAACTTTGCAAGAAGATACTTGTAAAAAATGAGGTTAGAAATGTAATAAAATTGTTATGGTGAAATTATTTGGAAATCAAAACGCGAGCGTTTTAAAAATTCGGTTATTAAACAGCCCAGGATGATTATAAAAATATGAATTTTCTATTTTTATAGATTTTGTAGTTTCAGGTCCTTATTTTTCTAAAAGCATTTGTAACACCTTTAACGTGAAAACAATGTAGACTACTGACTAGTGCTGTATAAACAGACATATACCAATAAAATATCTACACGGCAAAAAAAAAAAGTCACATGGAATTAAGATGAGTAGTTCAGATTTTATTGACGACTATGTATTCCAGTCATCTGCTCGACATCTTAAGGTGACCGCCTACGTGAACGTATTTTACGCATTCGAGGACAAGAAGTGCGGAAGTGGAAATAATGAGAGAGCGCGGGTGTCACGCCTCACCCTAGCTTCTAGGCTCAAGTTATTAAACTAACGTGCAGTCTTCAGTCCAACAACTCGCCTCTATGAGACATCAGTGGTGACCTTACCAGGTTATCACGTAATATTAAACATTAAGGTGGAATATAAATTCCCATACATTTTAAAACATTCTGCGCCAATATTTTCGTACATTAAGAGTGCATGGTATATAATTAAGCGCTAAAAGCATGCATTTAAAATTGTACGTTTCTCGAAACCAATTTACAAAAATCAACAAACAGCAATCCCAGACAATAGTTTTAAGTAGGGGGCTCCCTTCGAAATTTAGTTGTTTTAATATTTTTTATATTTGTATGAGACTTTGTTTTATAGGCATATATTGTGACGCTTTTTTACAGCAAGGAAAATTTTCTAGCTTTCATATTTTTCGTATAATAGCATGTTAAAGCCAACATTTGCATAAAACAGTTTTATACAAGAAACGAAAATCAACTGACATACAGGAATGAAAAAGTTCACACTGAAGAACAGTATCGCGTGCTACGTCTGGTCATAAATAAAAAAAAACCGAATCAAATATTTTATGTATTTTAAAAATTGGCTAAATTAGAAGTAAGAAAATGTGAACTTTGTGTATTTTTTTAATACAAAAATTTGCAATGCGATGTTTTATACATGTCCAGTTGTAGCCCGCGACACTGATGTTCAGTACGAATTATTTCGTTTCTGTAAGTAAAATGGTTTTCGTTTCTTGTATAAAACAATTTTATTCAAATTTCGGCTTTTACTTGCCATTATACAAAAACTATGAAATGTAGAAAATTTCCATTACTGTAAAAAAATAGTCACAATATACGTCTACAAAACAAACAATACCTCGTAGAAGTATAACAATTATTAAAATAATAAAGCATTTTGTAAACTTACCCTAAATTTATTTTCGAGTAACGTATTTCTTAATAATAATCTCTGACGCCGAAATATCGTGCATTTAATTGCAGTGCAAGGGATCACGCCTAACAAACGCATCGTTCAGTGTAAATGTTCGCTCATAAAATTGGCTAGTATAATTATCAAGGATTGCTGTTTTGCAGTTTGTTCTATATTGCCTTCCAAAAAGTATAGATCTGAATTGAAGAATTCAGCGCTTATTTATCTATCACGCACTCTTATAAGAAGACGGGAAAAACTCCCACTTTTTCCATTTTCGACCTTAAAAAAAATGCTTTAATGAGTAGTACTGAACTTGGAATGGGTAAGACACACGTATAACGTTATTTAAATGCTATTCTTAAGCAGACATCACTCATGAGCAGTTTTCAAGTAATCTGGTAACGACAGAAGCTGTGCATATCGCTCGGCGGCCTAGTAGGCGGCCACCTTAATTTTCCAGACCCCTTAATGGACACACTGCACACACACACAGGCGTCCGACACGACAAGACTCACAACTCCTGCTGAGCTGCAAAGAAGCGACATTCTTTCCTCAGGAAGGAGACACATCCCGGAGACTAGGAAGTGACGTGCCATCACTCTCTTCAGGAAGGTCGCCGCTGAAGAATGGCGTGGCTCAGACGCGCGCAGACGGAAACAATGCTCCCATGAGGTCTCTGGGATACTGCGCGAGTAATATCAGCAACTGGCTGGAGCAAACAACAGCTGCGACCCTACTTCGCAACTGATTACGCTGACAAACTGTCCCCCCTCACCCCCCTACTAACGAGCATCTGTCAAGCACATATAACCGTGAAGAACCTTGATATAAACTTTCCGCTTTCTTGTAACCCTATCTTTTGTACTCTTCTAAAGCCATGTCGCAACAAACACGTGCTTGACTAGGCCACATTTTCTTTACTGCAGAAAATGTATAACGCGCCAAAAGCAGAATTTTTTTCACGAAAGAATAACAATTTCATCGGCTACACCCAAACCTAGTTGGAAACGTGATATTTTGTCTATTGAACTTTTACACGTTTATTTGGCTATATAATAACCTTCATACGGTTGGTTGAACCAACAGTACTAAGATATTACGATGCTATCTATGTTTAAGTCAAAGGCTCTGCTGGTCAAGTTTGCAGTAAAACTAAAAATAAATAAATAAAATTATGTCCACAAGCTTATGTCTTATTATAATTTATTAATTTTTAAAGCTAAAATCACGCGCCGAGCTGATTAACGTATGGTACACGATTACAGTGAATGTTACCTCATCGCCTGTGCGCTGGGAACATCATAACACACATGTACGCAGTATTGCCTATACTCTAGGCTCTGTAAAGTTACGCATAGTCATTAAGTATGTTTTAAAAGAAAACAATAGGACCTAGACAGTTGAAATACGAGGATCATTTTCGTTACATATCACATAGCTAACAAAACCTTCATTATATGTTCGTAGTTCCTGACGCTACTGAAGTTGTATGCAAGTAGAGGGTAGTCACCCCTGTTATTTTCATTAGGGTGGAAGGTATTTCCCACAATTTGTTATGGGTTACAAGAGTCCAACAAAATAAAGTGATTTTCAGAGTATTGCCGTTCCAAGTCAATTAGTTCCCCACATTTCTGGAAAAATAACGTTTTACAATTTGAAATTCAAACTCTTATTTCTTCGTTAATATTAAGTGTAAACTCAAAGTGTTCTCTATATTTCTGTATTTTTTACAATGAATCACTTGCCGAAGTTTGTCGGTGTTGTTCGGAAATGCCGTTACATAACACCTCTTATGTAAATGAAACCTAAGCTCAAAAGTCAATTTTCTGCTAACCTTAATAGTACATTGTGCCTACACTAGCGTAGCCGTAACGGTAACGTAAAATATCATACGATATGAGAGTCCAGCTCGTTTACAGGTAGGAAATAGTATCAAGTAACCCTACCTCGAGTGTAAACGATCATCTCCACTGTGAAATTAACCTGATGTCGAACAAATGTGATTGAACAGCTACAGACCTTAGTTAAATTCCTCGCTAGAACCATTTAGGCTACGTTACACTCTCGTCCCGAAATTAAGACCACTGTCTCTAATTTCTACTATTTTTGACAATATTAATTTTTTACGCCTAAACGAGATCAGATATCAAAACAAGTTTGGCAGTTTCGTTTAAAATTGTCTTCTCCACGATGGCTGATTTTTCAAGCCAGTAAAAATACTACGGTTTTAGCTAATTATGTAACTAAAGGAGTTCTGGTTAATTGACTTTTAAGTCGAAGCCGTAAGATTCATGTTTTGAAAAATAAATTATCACAACAAAAACAATGTTAAACCAAACTGCCTAACATATTTTATGTATCTGCTCTCGTTTTAGCTTAAAAAACTGACTATCGCAAAAATAGTATACATAAGATGACATGGTCTTAAGGCTACGCTCGCTAGTTTTACAGTTATTTTGAATTATTTTACAGCAACATTAATTTTCACATCGAAAAGTCCCTACATTGTTTTGTCACACATATACCATAAATAGCACTTATTGATTTTGTTAACAATAAAGCTTATTATTTTTAATTTTTTTTTGCACATAAAGTATCACCAATTTTGTTATGAAAATAAGTCAAAATCAAGCAAAATATTTTTTTAACCAACGGTACATTGTTTTAAAAAACTGCACTTAAGTCTTGAAGAATTTTCCTAATAATTTTACTACAACATTTTTTAGTTGTTTACACCAATGCGAACTACATAGCAACGTCTTATTTAGAATAATTGCTGTATGAGATGACCTGGACATACTTCGCTTTGTAAGGTAAGATAAGCAAAACACGGCTTCATTTTTACCCATGGGTTGTACCCCCCCCCCCCAACCTCTACATGCCGAGACTGCCTATCAAAAGGTGGCACAACTGTAAAACACTAGACTCAGATTCGGGAGGACCCGGGTTCGATCCCAGGTTCCTGCCATCCTGATTCAGATTTTCCAGGATTTTCCAAGATCACTCCAGGCGAATGTTGGGATGATGCCTTAAAACAACCCTGACCGACTTCTTTCCACCTTCGTCCGTGTTCATATACAAATAAATAACATTTTTAATGTTATTAGTATTCACCTGATCCGTTTCGATTTGTTCTGTCCTTACAATTCATGTTTCAATTCATCCCTCTTTTTACGAGTGTATTTCTAGCCCTCATTATGGTTAGTTAATTTTACTTTTCATCGATTTGTTCAACTACAATAACTTGGTTACTCATTCCCAAACATTTTTTTCATATCTATCCTCATTTGTTTTTCAACATTCAGCTTTATATAAAGGAGAGTTCGAATTGAAGGGTTTTGACAATTTATTTTTATTCAAACGACCTACAAATAATTACATTTTCGTTTCTATGTAAACATTAATTTTCATCAACCCTCGTGTACACCGAGGGTGCGTCAAAACAGTTACTATCTGAACGCCATAACTCTTCGGAGTTACCGCGGCCATAATGTTGTTTTCTATAATTCATAATGCGTAATTTCACAAACCACAGAGTTTGCCACGTGCCTATCTACGTTCACGCTTAATATCTGGAATGAAACTGCCACACACGCGTAAACATAAATTGCCCGAAATTCTCATCTCGCAGTATTAAACATTACGTTGTAAATAAACTGATGTTATGGGAGATCGTTTCCCATAATTTATTCCCTCTCTCACTCACTCATTGTGCGCGTGTTAGCAATTATCGGATGTGATGATGAGTTTGGCACTGCTGCAATGCGGAGAGGCTGTTTGCGAAGAGGAGCAATTTGTCAGTAGAAAATGAACCCGTGTAAGAGCGAAAATGTGTGTGATAGGCTACAACCGAGCATAATGAAGTGCCGCGGAGCCAATGAACACTTCCGTCGGGTATATTTCCGAACTAACCGCCACTTGAATGTAGCGAGCAGGGAAGAACGCGGAAGGGGGAGAAACTCCTGTTTAGGGGTATCGAATGCACTGCAAATGTCTGAGCAATTGCAGCCATGAGCGTCGCAAGCTCGTAGTTTTTTGGGGGAACTGCAATCTATTGAATTGTTAAGGAACACCCATCCACAAAAAAAAAGCGGGGGCTCCTGGGGTTCTCCCTCCGGGAAATTTTGGGGTTCCAAGGTGAAAAATGGGGTTATTTAAGCATTTCTCATTCCTAAAATATGCAAATTATATAGATGGTTGAAATAGCAATTTACTTTTTAAGAAATTTTTTAAGTTAACAGATTAAAAAAAAAACATAGGTTTACAAAGGTACATGTTGGAGCCCTATACATGCCACAAAATAATGAATTTAAATACCAGGAGAAACCTGAATGTTAAACTTAAAGCTGCAGTAGCAGTAAGAATGTTTGACACATGTACGAAACATAAAAAAATTATTTAAAAAATCTTGTATTCACTGTCATTATAGTAGCTCACCTGATCCACCGAGTATAATTTTAAAAAAAATTTGGAAACAAACCAAAACCTATAAGTAAAAATTTCGCCGAATTTGAGCAAATACATATTTATAAAGAATATCTTTAAAGTTTGTCAATCTCTACTACATTTGGCGTTGGCATGGTGCAGAAACTGCCCGCAATGAAAGACAGACGTAACGGAGGTAACCATACAAAACTGTAGAAATATTTCCTTGCAGCTATTTAAGCTGAGAAATGTAAAATTTTACACTTTCAAATTATTTATAAAATCTTCTGTGATTAATTTCAACAAAACATAAACTTCACAAAACATAACCTCCGTTTAGTTAAAAAAATATTATTAAGCTCTGTATTTACAGATCTTTAATAATAACAATAATAACACACAGAAATAAAGAAAAGTAGTTTTTTGTTGGGCGTAATCTTTTTAGAATAATACAGTTAATTCTCGGTAAAGTGGTGAGCACTTGAGGTGTCTCTAATTTCATCATTGTACACTTAGTAAGTAAGACATTACAACACAAAATTACTTACTTAATTCTCCACTAGCTTTATTGGAAGCAAATAACCGGGCATTCGTGTGTGAAATGTTACACAATGTCTTATTTCAAAAGTACTAATTTTATCACGAATGGACTATCTACGCCAATATATGCAGTAAATGAGTTATAGCTATACATAATTTTTTAATTATTACAGCACAGGCTTTGTTAACAAAGTTATAGACAAATAAAAATATATCAGTTATCACAGAATTAGTGTGTTTCATACTACTACGATACTCAATATACAGGTTGTTTTTTTTAGATTATGTTATAAAGCTTTTGATATTATTCCTTATCAAAAATGACGTATAGGCTAGTTACACTATAACATTTTTGCCTATGACGCTATTTGTACGGGAGACATTCACCCTTGAAAAATGAATTTTAAAATTGTATTTTGGCAAAACAACATGGTGTTAACTTTCAATTCTGTGCACAATGATACGTTTTATAGAGATCTTCGACCAAATCCAGAAACTGCTCTTTAAAGCTCCCTTTATGAAAATAACAGGGGTGTCACCCTCTTACTGACTAGAACTTTTGTGGCGTTGGGTTTTGTGAACATTGCATGTTGCATTTCTGAGCAGTACATCCTAAGAAACATAATAGGTATCGTTTTTACAAGTCACTATAATGTACCATTCGCTATAAAATGCATTCGAGTGTCTGTGCCAACAATACAATGTCTAGCATGTAGACAAAAACTGCTACACCCGCAATGTAATTGCATATAGCATGTTTGTAAATGCTGTTTGCACTTTGAAAAACATATCCTGTGCTACAGTTCTTTAGAACCATGTCACGTATTTCAACAAAGTAAACCTCAAAAAACTTACTTTCAAGCAACTGCATTCACTGGCATGCATATCACAAACCATCATTGATATGTTTCATATGTAAATTTCTTAAAAAAAAAAGGGGGGAGGCACAGAAATCTGTGTGCTAACGATGTTTCTGCAGGATCTGATTAGTTTTAAGATTTATTTCTTGTAAACGGTGAATTCTGACGATTTTATGTCTCTTTGTATGTACTGCTCAGAAAATTAACATGAAATATTTGCCACAGAAGTTCCACTCAATGAGAACGTGGTGTTATATTCATTAAAGAGAGAGTTCTAAAGAGCGGCTTCTTTATGGGTTGAAGATCTCAATAACACTAAACATTGTGCACAGAATTTAAATTTAACTCCTCGTCGTTTCCAATATTTTGCCAAAATTCCCTTTTTAAATTGAATTTCTAACTGTGAATATCTGCCTTACAAATTGCGGTAGACAAAAATTTAATTGTGAAACTATATATAATCTGTGGTAAAGTATCACGTCCTAAAGTTTGTAATATAAATTAAGAAACAACCTGTATATAATGGACGAGACGTAACGAAAAGACGTATTATTGGGGGGGGGGCATGTCCCCCCCCCCCATCCCAATGGTTGCGACGCCCATGATTGCAGCACAATCTCTCTACCGAGCAGCACAAATGATCCGCATTATGTCGCAAACGCACAGTTAACAATTACACTCGGATGTCAAACGGACACTCGAGCACGCACAAACTACGATACACGATGTCCAGAAACAAACTCATAATAAACACACCACGCGAATCCAGGACTAAATTGAGGACGAAAATGTTAGGGACAAACAGTTATACGATGACATTTTACACTCACAGTGTGGCAACATAGCACTGTAGTTAGTCCCCTCTTGCGCTACGCAGATATATTACTTATCTTACTACTTCTGTCCTGACCTGCATATTGTGGGTGTAGGTTAAAATACCGAGCAGGTTCAAACATGATTACCCGTTAACTTATTGTAACACGCATAAAATAATACATGGGCGTAGAGCGCAAGAGAGGACTTCTCCGTGCAGTGCTGCCACACTGTGCATGTAAAATGTTGTCATACAACATTTTGCCACTCACATTTTCGTCTTCAATTTAGCCCAGGATTGACGTGGTGAGGTTGTTTTTTGATAACCTGTGTTACCGTTCTGAGCATGACGTTCTAAGCAACAGGGGGAAACTAATCCCTACTTAACGTACGTAACATTATTTTCGTCGTTACTTATCTTCACATAATTTGTCTTAACACGACAGTGCGTACTTATATGACATTTTCATTGTCAGTTTATTGTGCATTTTCACGTTTCCACCATTGAGGTTATCACCACTCCCACGAATGACATTATGCCCAATGTTGCTCATATAACTTACGTTTCCCTTATTTATTGTCCTCAACATTGCACTCTCACCGGGCTAGCATACATTTACGATTAATTTATCATATATAATTGTTACCAAAAAGGGTTCCAGACATCCAGTACATAAGACATTTGAAGAGCAAATACGCATATTTCAGGTGGCTCGATTAGTAAACGTGCGAACACTATACGAGGGTATTGGTATCAAAAGGAGCAATCTCCATTTATTACCGAAACTGTGACAACCTCAAAAATGAAAGTTAGAATAGCTGATAAACTATTAATCTTATGTTTGGTTTCCTTGGATATTCACATACATGTCATTTTTGCTGAATATGAATAAGACAAAACCCATCCCCGATAGTGTGGGTATAAATACATTAGATAAAAAATTACTTCTACTGTACATTTTAGCACAGTGGAGATAGCTCCGTTTGATACCAATGTATTACATCCTACGGCTAGCCACACAAATATTATTGTAGTTCCATGGAATGAATTTTTATATTTTCTCACCTATCAAGCCAATATCCTAGTTCACAACTGTCTAAAATCTAAACAACGAACAGCGCTTGCCCTGAAACAATGGTATTTACCAGCAGACCGTAGGAAATCCCTCAAAAGAAATCATAACTATCATGATTATCACAGTGACTTAACTTTGCTTGTAAAGTGGGTGATTTCAGTGTATTCAGTCATTCCCAGCAATAATGCCCAACGCGTTTTACTACATCGTCTGTCGAAAGCTGGTGGCTAATTGTGAGGTCAGGCAGTGGTCAGGGTCTTGTCAAAAATTAGGAGGGAGGCGACCACCACATGTTAAGGGGAGGAGCTCACCGAAAAATTTAACTTGTTTTAAGGGTTTGTTAACATCCTCTGACGTTATGCCGTAAGGCTTAATGAGAGACGGCTTACGAACTATCTTAACATAAGTAAACGACACAAACATCCATGTCCATGCTTGGATTCGAACCCAGGACCTCTCGCACCGTAGGCCGGCATGCTACCGACAACGCTACAGAGGCCGGCTTAGTTACTTTTATAATAATTATATTTGTACTATGTTTGGGTTGTGTTGTAGACACGCTGTGACTATTTTTTACACTAATGAAGATTTATTTAATTACATAGTTTTAGTATTGTATGATGGCAAATCAAAGTCCAAATTTGTATAAAACAATTTTATGCTAATGAAAACCAGCTGCCTTAACGAAATAAAATAATTCACATTGAAGAACATTTACACGGACTACAAGACATGCATGAAAACCACATTAAGTTTATTTTTAAATAATGACAAACAAAAACATCCAATTCTTTGTGAAATTTTTAAAAATACAAAAAAACTATTCGATGCTGTTTTATACATATCTTGGTGTAGTTCGTGACAATGTTCTTCAGTGTCAATTATTTCATAATAACAGTAATAAAACAATTAATGTATGTCTACAAAACAAACTATATCTCGAACAAACATAAAAATTATTTAAATAATTGAATTTTTCGCTGCTCCTCCCGTTTGGGATAGCAAGTTACGAATCTCGCCCCCTCTCTTTCATTTCCCACAACTGCATTTGTTTCAAAATGGCATTGGTTTATTTGCAGTAGAGGAAAATGTAGACGATAAAATAGGAAGTGTTAAATCACACAGCAAGAGGTTTTTTTTTATAATTATTCGCCCCCTCTCCCCCATCTTCGTAGAAACGTTGGCACGTCCCTGGAAGTGGTTCGCCTACTGCATTCACTGATTCAGCCTTCGCAGTGAACAGAGCGAAGTATGAAGTGCACGATCTTTGAAACACGAGTATCGGTAACAGTTGCAGCACGTGCGCCTTGGGCCAACCAACCAGGACAGCGGGATGACATTACGCCCGCACAGCTAAACTGGGCGTTTCTGCCTAACTGCAGACAATAAAGGCGAGTGTCCGGCACATCTGCGTGCACTTTGGCCCAACCACGTGACAGCGTCCCACGTGAACATTCCGTGTCTTGGGCGTCGTCATTGTCCGCGCTGCCACGCTAGACTGCAATCTTCCCGTCATATACTTCGCGCCACACACCCAGTACTAGACTTCTCAAGTCTACTGATAGCGTCAAGACTGCTCAGCGCCGAAAAATTCGTAAATATATAACTGCACCGAAACCGAACACTGTCCAACTGTTATACATGACAATGGCATTAATATTAACTTCTCACAAATAAAATGTTTATCAGTTCCATAGTTTTTCAACACGCGCATTTAAAATTAGCGACTTGACAATTTACGCTACTCACCCAAAGCAAAAACTATTCTAAAGTTGCGAATTAAATAATTTAGAGTGAAAGGAAATGTGTTAAGCTACAGAGTGAAACCATTGTGGTTTCACGTAAAAATTTATTGTATTTAAAATAAAATTATAGAATGTCCTTAAGTTTTCACATAATTTTGAGAACTTGCACTTTTAGAAAATTCGTTTTAAGTTAAATAACAAAGGTGTCATTCTGTAGCTTAATACATTTATTTTCACTCAGAATTATTTCATTCGCAACTTTTCAATAGTTTTTACTTCGGGTAAGTAGCGTAAATAGTCAAATCCCTACTTTGACATGCGCTTGTACGAAAACTATGGAACCGAAAAATAAATAATTTGAGAGAAGTTAATATTAATGTAATGTGTAACAGTTGGAGTCGGTTCGGTATAATTATAAAATCACGAATCTTCGGCAGCATTCGCTCGCAAAAAAAAAAAAAAAAAAAAAAGTATAGTTTGTACATGGTCTCAGCTTAAAAGTGTGTAGTAGATAAATAATAAACGCTAACCACGCCATTTTAAATCTACACGTTTTTGAAAGTCAATATCAATATCGAAAAAGTACAAAACAATCTAGTAGACAATGATATTACGGAACATTATAAGCAAACGTTTGCACAGAATGATACATTCTTTAAGCGTGATCAGTTCCGCCGCAATTAAAAGTACGCAATTTCGGCGGCAAGTATTGTTCTTCAGAAATACGTTATTCGAGAAAAAAAATTTGTTCAGAAAGTTGATAAAACTTATTGTCTAGGTTTGCTGCATTTTTTTTTATTTTGCAAATTGCCTTCGAAAAACCTACAATTTTTAAGTAATTCTTTTATCGCTGAATTATGAAATGTGCTCTCTAAGTCACGTAGGAAAAAAATAACTGTAAACCTCTTCAGACCAGTTGAGTTGATTATCTTGCCCGCAGAGGTGATACTACATTACATACGTCAGTCAGCGGCAACCTTAACGATCTAACGATATTGTGCTTCTCACATACAAACAGTGTCTAGAGAGCCACCTGAAAGAGTGCATGGTATATAATTCAACGCTAAATGCACCAGTTCAGGATTGTAGGTTTCCTTTATTTTCCGTATTTTTTTAAATACTAAATATTTAATTTTATGATATTACCGTTTTTATCACGTAGTCAATAAAATATAATTTCACTGTTAATAAATTAATTTCAGTAAATCCGTAACTTTCCATTTCTTATTTTTGACACGCAGTTATGTGTATACTATGCATGCTAAAATTTTCCATGAGAAGAAAATGTAGTCAATAGTAACGCCTATAGAACTAACATAATTTCGCATGAATATAAAATTATGTAGTCCACATTAAAAGCCTTAAGAGTATGGGCTAGTAATGTATCAGTTGCTTTTCTATTGAAGGTTGACTTTTAAGCATATTTATTTAAAACAAGCAGTAACATTTCTCGCCAACTGATTCTCGAATGTTAAGGTCGATTCACAATGCCCCGACAAGGTCGACACAACAGTTCCGACACAATTCTTTAAGTAAGACAGCCACGACGACAATACTCCAACAAGCTGTCACGCGGCTCGTCGTTGTTTGACCGTCGGCAGTATCAACAAGTAGGAGCCATCATATTTTTTTCGAGCTGTCGGGGCAGTAATTTTGTCGGACTGATGCTTGATTGTAATGGTTGCTGTTCAGTGTTTGTTGTGTCGGGTTCGTCAGGGCATTGTGAATCCACCTATATTTTTTATATTAGTCAGACAAAATATCTAGCGATACTCTAAACACGACAGGAAGTTAAGTACGTGAAAGTGTTGCACATTTCCCAACAGATCTGTAGCGCGCGTTATCTAAGGACGTGCAGTACAAATGTTCCCCGGTCACAAGTTCAAGGTAGTTAAAAAAACGTGTACTACAATTAATCGTGGAGCAAGGCCGATGGTCAGACGTATGATTCGACTGTTAACTGCGGCGCGATTCAATTAGCAGCCCCAGCGTGTGGGCATAAGGTCAACGGTCACCGATACCAGCTATCTGTTGCTGTGAGAGAAACAAAAACATGGTCAGCGAGAGCTACCAGACTTCCAACAGGAACCACTAGGTGTGGATAACGGACACAGGAGTCATTTCAAACAAAATTGTACGAATATCGTCAGGAGGTATGTTGGAACTGTAGTAAGGGCGCCGCCTACCACGAGCTTAAAATGCGTTGCAGTGTGCTCGTAAACGGTTTTTTACGAAACTATTCCACATGCGCCCATTGTGCCAACGTACGAAAAGAAAACGCACTTAAGTCAAGGATGAAATGATTTTGTTAAGGGTGCGTGGTAGATAAATAAACGTTAAAAACATCAATTGAAATCTACGCTTTTTCGAAGCCTATATGGATAAAATACTCAATGACAATCCCAGAAAATGGCGTTTGCCAACTTTATGAGTAAATATTTATCCAAAATTACTAATTCATTACTCGTGATCTCTTGCGCAGCAATTAAATGCACGAGGTTCCGGCGTCAGAGATTGTGCCTTAGAAGTTTGTAACACTGGAATCAATTTTATTTAAAACTTTGCCTTAAACTGTTTTCTAGGAATGTTATTGTTTAATTTTCGCAAATTGGCTTCAAGAAACCTTCAGTTATAGATTAATGCTTTTAAAGTTAAATTATGTACCACGCCCTTTTTAAGACACCGTGCTCTTTAAAAACATCGTTTCTAAGCCCTCCAACATAGCTAAAAAAACTACCTTTTCAGACCGTCGTAATTCCACATTTACTAACCAAATGTATGCGAAAAACAAATGTAAACGTGCACTGAGCTTAGCTACAGACGATCCACCAATAAAGTAATACAGTCACCGCTCTAAGTTCTACAGTAAAAAAATATGTATTTGTTTTCATAATTTTTTTATTTCCACAAGATATGGTTTGTTTTGCGGACATATATTGTAACTATTTTTATTGAACTGAAAAATTTTCAGCTTTCGTAGTTTTGTATAATGTAATGTCAAAGTCCAAATTTGCATAAAACGATTTTAAAAAATACCAACTCGCTACTGAAATGAAATAATTCACACTGAAAGACAATGTCACAGGCTACACGAAGACCTGTAAAAAAACCGCACTGGATTTTTTTTGTGTTAAGAAAAATTTAATTTGCAAAAAAAATGGCCAGTTTCCTGAATTTCTTTTATAAACACAAAAAAATATTGCTGTATTTTACACGTCTAGTCGTAACCTACGACACTGTTCTCCAGTGAGAATTATTTCATTTCAGTATGTAAGTTGGTTTACCTTTCCAGCATAAAACCGTTTTGTGCGAAGTTAGACTTCGACATGTCATTAAACAAAAAATTATGAAAGCTAACAAGTTTTCATTTCAGTAAATAATAGTTACCATGTGTGTCTATAAAACAAACGATATTTCGTACAGACAGAAAACGTATAAAAACAAATTTTTCGGTGAGCTCCCCCTTTAAGAAATTATTTTAGTACGAAGTAAATCAAGTATACTGTGTAGTTCAAATCTAGATGTTTACAGTTCCAAAACAACTAGGTCATCAAAGTTCCTGGTTTGAAACCCAAGCAAGCAATTTTCATCAAGTTATGCTAACAACCTTAAAAGCCTACTGCAAAACGTCGTTGTAAAAGTATAACAAAATTTTCCCAGTCAGTGAGGTCTCGTTGAAGCCATAATTCGAGTAACGCTATGCTCAGGACATTAGCAATTCTATGAAATTGAAGACAAACATTTACGGTAGAAAATTGTCACGCAACAGCACCGGATGTAACGTGCAGAAACATATTAGAAGTATGACCGGTTTCGTTTATCTGGCAGAAAAGTTTAGCAGGTCATTCATTTTCTGATAATATTTAGCAAACTGAACGGCATTCTGTAATACATGTATGCATGATAAAACTGTATTTTATGCTTTACAACACATTTTCACTGATAAATGCAATCCACGTCACCGTGTTTGCAACTGATGTTTATTCTAAGAGAAATTGAATGCTGAACTTCAATGGTAGGTTTCAAATTCTGCTGTAACGCATCGAAAATATTTCCATAGTTGAAAGCTACAAAAATGATCTTTCGTTCACATCACGGTCTATGAAGGGAAGGTCTTGACACTGAGGAATAAAATGTGACTTCTTTTTTGTCGCAGCGCTAGTAGTCTTTTAGTGGAAGTTTTGTCTCGTTTTGCCTTTGGCTTGGCAAGATTTCACAGCTTAAAATGTGTAGTTGTTATCGGAATATCCCGTATTATAGAAGAAAAAAATTGAAAATCCAGATAATGTATACGCAAGTTTGTATTGGAACACATTTTCAACCATAACATTTTGTTTTTCAGTCTTTTACATGTTAACACACATTGCAACGATTCTAAAATTTTGTAGTGCAGGAAAGTGTGTACTAAAACAATAGTACATAATATTTTTTTTCCAGACGACTTATATAAACAGTTCCACACACATTCCAATGCATTTACGGATACGAAACATATATCTACAATACCAGGTAACCATATTAACATAATTTTATATAAATAATTGTAAACATTGTAACATCGCCAGATGTAAACAAGGCAAATCGTCCACCAAATGACTACTAGCGCTCGGCGACAAGCAGGGAGTAACTTTCTCTTGCTGGAGAGCGTACGCAGTGTCAAGACCTCTTCCTCTCAGGCCGTGGTTCAAATACAAAAATAAATACAGCAGGCATTGCTTCCCTTCGACAACGTAACACGTAAAATAACTCGACCTGATATTCGACCACTTGTCAAAGTAAACGTGTTGTCGGGTGAGGTTCGTGTAGGTCATTGTTCTCTTTGTTGCGTCTCAGTAAAACGTAAGGCCGCACCCACCAGAGACATGTTCACGTCGCCTATTTGCGCGCACAACAGCTAGGTAGTGTCTTCAGTTGTCGTGCCACAGCAATACAAGCCAGCCACGCCCTAGCAGTGTTGCCAGCTGAACAAGTTGACATTCTGGTACCAGGCAGACCACGGGTAAGCTTCATTCTGCTACAGGTTGAGAAGATATATGTTTTCTTATGAGAGAGCTTGGAACAGGGAAAATTTCTGCCGCTAGCTTCGCTGTTATCGCTAATAAACCAAATAAATACGAAACCGTAGTAAAATTAAATTTTAATGTGCTTGTAAGTGACAATAGTAATTTTATTTAATTTTAAAGCGAAAAGAAACCAATTTCGCGTGTTAAATTACCAATTTAATGTAACCTAAAATTCAGGAAAGCTCTGTGATGGTTAATTTACGCCCTTTGCCGATACCAGCGGTAGAAATGCTCCTGATTATTATTTACAAAATTCTGGTAAACACATATATACATATGCTTACGGGTTTTATTTTTTACCGCCGATATAAATCACAACAATTTACAGTAGACCTACCAAAATAAAATAAGGTATTCACTTTCAACGGTGAGACTATTACTTTTTTTTTTTCACTTTCAGCTTTGCAGGTACTGGAATTCAGGGGCCTATCATAAGTAGCCAAAAAAAGAGAGTTATAATATAAACACAACATTATAAGTTACGTCAAAAAGTCAAAGTACATATCTATAAAAGTTATTTCAATTACAAGCACCAGAAAATTATATTAACGTCCATTTAGCAACCAAAATTCTGATATTTTTGCGTACCAAGACGAAAAAATCTGGTGTATAAGAATTCCTGTTTTTATCAGTTGTGCTGGCATTTCTTTTTACAGCCATTTCCGGTAAATAAACAGTATTTTACTCTGCCGTAAGTGTTTCTGGAATAAACACACTCAAATAGCTCTCAAACTGCACAGAACGTCAGAATTAAAAGTATTTTCCTGTATAAATTTGTACGCGTCATAGTCTTCAGAACTGTCAAAAAATGAGTGGAGCAGTGGCTAGAGCACTTGCTTTCCACCAAGACGATCCGTGTTCGATTACCGGAGGAATCGGTTCCTGGATTTTGTACGTAGGAATCATGTCGGACAATGGCTTTGGTCTGCGTGTTTTCTCAGGGTCTCTTGTGCCCTCCCCCACTTCATTCCGGCACTGCTCTATACATTCGTCACCCCTCACCAGCGCTAAAGACCTAGATGTTAAAGTACTGACCAAAATCTCTGTACATCTTACGTGAGATAGACTATACGTGGTACAAGTACCATAATTCTGGTACGCCTGGAACACTGCGCCCTAGAGGGTTGTCTAGAGGGAGGGGCAGGCCGGGTTCACTGGCCCGCTATTGAGGGTAGCCTGTCGAGCCGTGCAGCGGTAGTTGTCACCAGCCCATTGAGTAGACGCCAGGCGCCTTGACGTTACGTAACACTGAGCTGATAACAGCGCCCGCCGCCGCTGCGTGTTTGTTCTGAGCGTCGTATGACAATGAGGAGGGGGGACATACGCGTGCGTGTATACAGAGCATACTCCTGCGGGACGAGGCGCGTGCTGGAATGTATCTACCCACCCACACCATACACCAACCACCACTATGACACACTCATTCTCGACTTTTGCACTCCCATTCTCTCCCCTCCTATTTTTCTCTAATTAATACTGTTGCGTGCCATGTTCCTGGAGGCCAGTGGTCGGCGGCTGTTTCGTAACACCTTGAGGGCTGGCCGATGACTCAAAGCCCGGGTGGCTCATAGTGGGAAACCCGCCTAACCTACGTCATAGATACCTGTCCCAACTGCGTCTTAACCCTTCGAGGGTGGCCGACGTGACGACAAGCACCTCCGAAACATGATGA